>CM040189.1:45137182-45369682 GCA_022606455.1 Callitettix versicolor
AAAGAACATTATAAATCAGATTGTTGAAACTAATTTTGTAACTATATTGTACACGCTGTCTCGCTGACGTGATAGAAGCCAATTTTTAAAAGTGTTTTTCTTTCTCTTATCCTTTTTTTTATTTCACCACCATAATCAGCATTAAAATATTTATATAGACCTACTAAGAGTTTTAAGTTTTCTCATTAAACTGAAAATACGAAAATGAAACCTGACCTCCGTCATTTTGAAAATACAAAATGAAAATGTATGCAGTTTAGCGCTGATTACGACAAATAGGATTTTCAAAAAAAAATGTACAATAGAGGAATGCATTTTTTAAAAATTGAAATGACCGCGATTTTGAAACTGTTGAACGAATTTTGGCTGATTATTGAACCTGTCCAAGCTACTACCATAATCGATTTTGTTGCCAAGTTTGAATCAAATTGGACCGAAAATTCGTACGTGAGCGTGCTGAAACACACACACACACACACACACACACACACACACACACACACACACACACATCCAAATTTAACTACCCTTCCGTAAAAAATGTTATGTTTAATAGGCTACAATAAATGTACTATTTCTAGAGGGAAAACAGTTGACGGAAACCAGTTTTAGAGGTACGTTTATGAAATTCCGAATAGCATACACTTTATACGTCTATAATAATAATAAAAGGAATACCGTATAAAGAGTGTGCAAACTTTGCACTCCCTTAAATTAAATTTTTCTAGTTGTATTTCATACGAATACATAGAGTAGAATACCTTTACTATAGCCTAATGAAAAGTTCCTTTCTTTTCATTAGGCCTATACGAGAGAGCTATTGCTATACTCGTGTATTATTATTCAGTTCATAATAAAAACAACGACCAGCTGATTTAGTTCATCATCTGATAAGAGCGTTTCAAAGTATTGTGGTAAAACCTTGCAGGCCTGCATGGCCGTGTGAAGGTGTTCTTCGTTGCGTGAACGCGTGTGTTCTAGGTCATGCTCTTTCAGCACGCAACTTGGCATTGTAACTTTACTGGTAACGTCGTTTTTAAACATCTTAAAAGTAATCCAGGTACGGAGTGAACACATTTTTATTCAAGAAAGTAAGACGTGATAGGTGCTTTTTTTCTGCTTAACGTCCATACTTTATGCAAATTAGAATAATGAGAACGCGGCATCAGTCTCAACGGTAAGAGAAAACCAACGGAAGTAACTGCGACTAGAACTAAGAACCTTAAGAAACGCAACAGACTGACCGATTATCACACCGATGACCTTTAGCCACATCGACACCGATTCCCAGTGTATAGTTGATTAATAATGCACTGTTTTCTTTCAGCAACTTGAGATGCAGCGTAGGCCACTACATACTTCACAGCTACGACACTCATATTCCGAAACAATATTACGCAGTTTAAAATTATGAGTTTCAATTAATGTTGTATAGTTTATTCACTAGAACTATGGTAAATTATTTATACCAATATATGACTGATTTACTAGTTCGCTTTGATAAAGCGTAAATATCTAGAACTATAGTAAATTATTTACACTAATATATGACTGATTACTAATTGACTTTGGTAAAACGTAAATATTTATGATTACAGTAATTTATTTACACTAATATATGACTGATTTATTAGTTGACTTTGGTAAAACGTAAATATCTAGAACTATGGTAAATTATTTACACTAATATGTGACTGATTTACTAGTTCGCTTTGATAAAATGTAAATATTTAGAAATATGGTAAATTACTTACATTAATACGTGACTGATTTACTAGTTGGCTTTGATAAAATGTAAATATCTAAAACTATGGTAAATTATTTACACTAATATGTGACTGATTTACTAGTTGGCTTTGATAAAATGTAAATATCTAAAACTAGGGTACATTATTTACACTAATATGTGACTGATTTACTAGTTCGCTTTGATAAAATGTAAATATTTAGAACTATGATAAATTACTTACACAGTTACATATATAACTGGTTTACTAATTGGTTTTGGTAAAAGGTAAATATCTAGAACTATGGTAAATTATCTACACTAATATGTGTCTGATTTGATAATTGACTTAGATAAAACAATATAGGCTATCTAGAATTATAGTAAATTATCTGTGACTCATTTACTAGTTGGCTTCGATAAAACGTAAATATACGGAACTACGGTAAATTATTTACATTAATATGTCACTGATTTACTGGTTGGCTTTAGTAAAACATACAATAATAATAATATTAAAACCGGTTTAAGGCAGATTATGTAGAGCTCATTGGAAACAATGTTTCGCAATCATAAATATTGTTATTATTGTTTCAGAACTGAAAATATTTACATTTAATAACTTTTATTACCGTATTTGATCTGTCACGTGATTTCTTAAACGAGATTCGATGTGTTTCAAGCAGTAACTCCATCATCAAAATGTAGACAATATACTGCACAATAGTTTTTACAGATTTCGCGATGTCCTTGGCATGTCTTATAGTACATGCTCAAACTTATGTGTCAGTGAACGTATAATGTGTGGTGTAATATATATTCTACTTTGTTTTAATGTTCGGATATCTCTTCGGAGTGATTAACAATTCCTGATGATGGATTTACGGCTCCGAAACATGTCGAATTTCGACTAAGACATTTTAATTGTGACTCACCACAAAGCCGGCGGAGGCAGCTGATGGGTTTAGCGATCCCACCGTACCTCTAGCTCATACCGCTCTCATTCATCTACTCAGGACACACACACACACACACACACACACACACACACACACACACACACACACACACACACACACACACACACACACACACACACACACACACACACACACACACACACACACACGAAAAAGGGAGAAAAACTGAAAATCAATTAGTAGGTAAGCATCTGCAAACACTGCAATAATGAATTAGGAAGTCACCAATTAGAAGTTGGGGTTTTACCCACCTTGAATTCTCCCCAAATCCTGGACTTTATGAAGAGACTAGGATTGGAGAAAGCGCTGAGCATCTCAGAAATATAGAAACGGGGCACACGAGGTATTCAAGGTCACATGCAACATAGTAATACTAGAAAGTCATTCATTCAAATACCACAAACATTCAAAAACCTGTAAAAGTTAAATTTTTGTCATCATTAGACACATGTTGACAAAAAAATCTCATTTTGTGGCGTGCCCGACATTTTTACGGTACCGGTCAGTCAGCTGCGTGTCTGAACTTGGGCAACTGAAAGCCGTAGGACTGCGGTTACTGCCGTGAGCTTTTCCTGTTCCATTAACGCCTCGTCCTCATTACCTGATTGGCGTACAGTTTGCACGTTAAGCAAAAAGTAAATAAGAAATAATCGCATTTGGAAATTTATAACAGTCTTTTCCTGAATTATTTTTTCCGTATAGTGTACAAATAAACGAAATTGTTTCACAATAATTTTTCCGTTACAAAACCTTAGCGAATTTCTTTGAACTTTGCGTGACTTCGTGAAACAGAACTCTTAGCAAGATGCGAAACAAAAAAGCTGCAAAGTTCGCTCTCGAAACGGGTCAATAAACACCGTTACACGGAAAATTATATTCTATACTGTTCTCCTACTCCTTCTCATCCACATACAATTTGTTTTCAATTGATTGAAAAGTAGCCATGCTTTGATTATGTGATTGAAGTAATTCACAGTGCTTCTTCAAACGCTGGTTTCCTTTACCGCGCTCGCAAACACATATAATTTAGCCTACCAGCGGTAGTATCGGGTTTAGACACGTCCTACGCACAATAACAAATGCCCAAATAATTTGCTCCTGGCGCAGAACTAGAGTGTCGACAATTTCCGATAGTTTCATTCGCAGGAAATAAAAATACCCGAATTTACAGTTTTGACATTAAAGTCTTACACTATCCAGTTTTCAAGAATTTATTTTTCTTCTTCGAGACCTATTAATCACGTATTAATCACGAAGGCAGTATTAATTTGGTTGACTCTTCTATGAGGTCAACCACTGTGTTGCACTGTGAGGTTCCAACTGTGTTTCCATCAAGCTGGTTTTCCCGATAGTTGCTGTCCTTCCCTACCGGTTCAAGTGCCAGTCTATTTTAGTCCATCATATCTACATGATCACGCCAGCATCTTTTCCTTCTTCCTTTTATTTAACTATATCCTCCAATTTGCTTTCTACGCTTTTATATGCTCCACTTTATTTCTTACTCTGTCCTTAAGGGTGCGTAATAGCATAACAAAGCAATCCCATGAAATCTGGCATCTTATAATTTCTTCGTGAATTTTGAAAATTAACAGTTGCAATGAGCGTTGTGTTGAAAATTAACAGTTGCAATGTGCGTTGTGTTGAAAATTAACAGTTGCAATGTGCGTTGATTTGAAAATTAACAGTTGTAATGTGCGTTGCCTCAAAAATTAACAGTTGCAATGTATGTTGCGTTGAAAATTAGCAATTGCAATGTGTGTTGCCTTAAAAATTAACAGTTGAAATGTGAGTTGCCTTGAAAATTAACAGTTGCAATATGCATTGCCTTGAAAATGAACAGTTGTAATGTGTATTGCCTTAAAAATTAACAGTTGCAATGTGTGTTGCGTTGAAAATTAAAAGTTGCAATATGCGTTGAGTTGAAAATTAACAGTTGTAATGTGCGTTGCCTTAAAAATTAACAGTT
This sequence comes from Callitettix versicolor, assembly GCA_022606455.1. Taxonomy (NCBI): domain Eukaryota; kingdom Metazoa; phylum Arthropoda; class Insecta; order Hemiptera; family Cercopidae; genus Callitettix; species Callitettix versicolor. The sequence continues at coordinate 45,141,855 of CM040189.1, forward strand.
GCAATATGCGTTGTGTTGAAAATTAACAGTTGTAATGTGCGTTGTGTTGAAAATTAACAGTTGCAATGTGCGTTGCCTTGAAAATTAACAGTTGTAATGTGCGTTGCCTTGAAAATGAACAGTTGTAATATGTGTTGCCTTAAAAATTAACAGTTGCAATGTGCGTTGTGTTGAAAATTAACAGTTGTAATGTGCGTTGCCTTAAAAATTAACAGTTGCAATGTGCGTTGCGTTGAAAATTAACAGTTGCAATATGTGTTGTGTTGAAAATTAACAGTTGCAATGTGCGTTGCCTTGAAAATTAACAGTTGCAATGTGCGTTGCCTTGAAAATTAACAGTTGTAATGTGCGTTGCCTCAAAAATTAACAGTTGCAATGTATGTTGCATTGAAAATTAGCAATTGCAATGTGTGTTGCCTTAAAATTAACAGTTGCAATGTGCGTTGCCTTGAAAATTAACAGTTGCAATATGCGTTGCCTTGAAAATGAACAGTTGTAATATGTGTTGCCTTAAAAATTAACAGTTGCAATGTGCGTTGTGTTGAAAATTAACAGTTGTAATGTGCGTTGCGTTGAAAATTAACAGTTGCAATATGCGTTGCGTTGAAAATTAATAGTTGTAATGTGTGTTGCCTTAAAAATTAACAGTTGCAATATGCGTTGTGTTGAAAATTAACAGTTGTAATGTGCGTTGTGTTGAAAATTAACAGTTGCAATGAGCGTTGTGTTGAAAATTAACAGTTGCAATGTGCGTTGTGTTGAAAATTAACAGTTGCAATGTGCGTTGATTTGAAAATTAACAGTTGTAATGTGCGTTGCCTCAAAAATTAACAGTTGCAATGTATGTTGCGTTGAAAATTAGCAATTGCAATGTGTGTTGCCTTAAAAATTAACAGTTGAAATGTGAGTTGCCTTGAAAATTAACAGTTGCAATATGCATTGCCTTGAAAATGAACAGTTGTAATGTGTATTGCCTTAAAAATTAACAGTTGCAATGTGTGTTGCGTTGAAAATTAAAAGTTGCAATATGCGTTGAGTTGAAAATTAACAGTTGTAATGTGCGTTGCCTTAAAAATTAACAGTTGCAATATGCGTTGTGTTGAAAATTAACAGTTGTAATGTGCGTTGTGTTGAAAATTAACAGTTGCAATGTGCGTTGCCTTGAAAATTAACAGTTGTAATGTGCGTTGCCTTGAAAATGAACAGTTGTAATATGTGTTGCCTTAAAAATTAACAGTTGCAATGTGCGTTGTGTTGAAAATTAACAGTTGTAATGTGCGTTGCCTTAAAAATTAACAGTTGCAATGTGCGTTGCGTTGAAAATTAACAGTTGCAATATGTGTTGTGTTGAAAATTAACAGTTGCAATGTGCGTTGCCTTGAAAATTAACAGTTGCAATGTGCGTTGCCTTGAAAATTAACAGTTGTAATGTGCGTTGCCTCAAAAATTAACAGTTGCAATGTATGTTGCATTGAAAATTAGCAATTGCAATGTGTGTTGCCTTAAAAATTAACAGTTGCAATGTGCGTTGCCTTGAAAATTAACAGTTGCAATATGCGTTGCCTTGAAAATGAACAGTTGTAATATGTGTTGCCTTAAAAATTAACAGTTGCAATGTGCGTTGTGTTGAAAATTAACAGTTGTAATGTGCGTTGCGTTGAAAATTAACAGTTGCAATATGCGTTGCGTTGAAAATTAATAGTTGTAATGTGTGTTGCCTTAAAAATTAACAGTTGCAATATGCGTTGTGTTGAAAATTAACAGTTGTAATGTGCGTTGTGTTGAAAATTAACAGTTGCAATGAGCGTTGTGTTGAAAATTAACAGTTGCAATGTGCGTTGTGTTGAAAATTAACAGTTGCAATGTGCGTTGATTTGAAAATTAACAGTTGTAATGTGCGTTGCCTCAAAAATTAACAGTTGCAATGTATGTTGCGTTGAAAATTAGCAATTGCAATGTGTGTTGCCTTAAAAATTAACAGTTGAAATGTGAGTTGCCTTGAAAATTAACAGTTGCAATATGCATTGCCTTGAAAATGAACAGTTGTAATGTGTATTGCCTTAAAAATTAACAGTTGCAATGTGTGTTGCGTTGAAAATTAAAAGTTGCAATATGCGTTGAGTTGAAAATTAACAGTTGTAATGTGCGTTGCCTTAAAAATTAACAGTTGCAATGTGCGTTGTGTTGAAAATTAACAGTTGTAATGTGCGTTGCGTTGAAAGTTAACAGTTGCAATATGCGTTGCGTTGAAAATTAATAGTTGTAATGTGCGTTGCCTTAAAAATTAACAGTTGCAATATGCGTTGTGTTGAAAATTAACAGTTGTAATGTGCGTTGTGTTGAAAATTAACAGTTGCAATGTGCGTTGCCTTGAAAATTAACAGTTGTAATGTGCGTTGCCTTGAAAATGAACAGTTGTAATATGTGTTGCCTTAAAATTAACAGTTGCAATGTGCGTTGTGTTGAAAATTAACAGTTGTAATGTGCGTTGCCTTAAAAATTAACAGTTGCAATGTGCGTTGCGTTGAAAATTAACAGTTGCAATATGTGTTGTGTTGAAAATTAACAGTTGCAATGTGCGTTGCCTTGAAAATTAACAGTTGCAATGTGCGTTGCCTTGAAAATTAACAGTTGTAATGTGCGTTGCCTCAAAAATTAACAGTTGCAATGTATGTTGCATTGAAAATTAGCAATTGCAATGTGTGTTGCCTTAAAAATTAACAGTTGCAATGTGCGTTGCCTTGAAAATTAACAGTTGCAATATGCGTTGCCTTGAAAATGAACAGTTGTAATATGTGTTGCCTTAAAAATTAACAGTTGCAATGTGCGTTGTGTTGAAAATTAACAGTTGTAATGTGCGTTGCGTTGAAAATTAACAGTTGCAATATGCGTTGCGTTGAAAATTAATAGTTGTAATGTGCGTTGCCTTAAAAATTAACAGTTGCAATATGCGTTGTGTTGAAAATTAACAGTTGTAATGTGCGTTGTGTTGAAAATTAACAGTTGTAATGTGCGTTGTGTTGAAAATTAACAGTTGCAATGTGCGTTGCCTTGTAAATTAACAGTTGTAATGTACATTGCCTTAAAAATTAACAGTTGCAATGTGTGTTGCGTTGAAAATTAACAGTTGCAACGTGTGTTGCCTTAAAAATTAACAGTTGCAAAATGCGTTGTGTTGAAAATTTTACAGCGTCAGGTTGCAATGTGCGTTGCCTTGAAAATGAACAGTTGTAATGTGTGTTGCCTTAAAAATTAACAGTTGCAATGTGTGTTGCGTTGAAAATTAACAGTTGCAATGTGCGTTGTGTTGAAAATTAACAGTTGCAATGTGCGTTGCGTTGAAAATTAATAGTTGTAATGTACGTTTCGTTATTAGCACCCGTTTAACAGGATTTATACATCCACATTTTACTGTCGATATTTAAGTTATTTTCCCTTAAACAACCTCACATTACTATGGCTGTGTTACCTTGTGATTTTATGTCGCTTACGCTAATATATTGTTAAGTTCATTGATTGTTTTCAGTTTAATTACATCCGCAGCAAACGACTGCAAGCCAACTTAAGTCAGCAACGATTATCTGACAGGCCAACTTAAGTCATGGAATAAGGACGCACGTCACCCTAATCAATCAGCACATTCCTGAACTTCAACATGTGCATACAGCATATCTTGTATGTTTTCAGAAAGGCTCGTACAATGTACGTAACTCAGTACACTCTGTCACACAACAATGAATGCAAATACTGTTGATCTTACGCGAAGATGGTAAGTATTCAGAGCTTTTATAAAAGTCACTCCAGCGGAGCTGATGACGGCTGTAATTACCGATCATTTTAAGCGGAAATACATTTATGTAACATGCATGGCGTGCGCAAACACATCTTCCCAAGTACAGAAAACATCCTGCGGCCTTCATGTTAATCAGCTTTCAAGGCGAACGTCTAAGAAAATTGTACGTATTTAGGCTGCGATGTACGCACACTTGGGAGTAACCGATACCAGCTGTTTGCGGAAATGTTATAGTGGAATTAGGCTAAATTAAAAGTGTTAAAAGCATTGCACAAACTTTCTCTCATAATATTACTCATGACGTGAACATCTCTTTTTTTTCTCAAATAACAGAAAGTTACGAATATAGCAGCAGTGGATAACCACTTTTCACGTAAGATGTGCTCAAGTTTTGCACTGTTCTGATTTAAGTTATTGATAAAACTGAAATCAAAATTTCCTCTACATTTGCTATAAATATACATATCCTGCGTGCGTGCGTGTGTGTGTGTGTGTGTGTGTGTGTGTGTGTGTGTGTGTGTGTGTGTGTGTGCTTTAGTCTTTTTTTTTAATTTGAGGGACGAGCAGATAAAGTAAGGTTTTTGCAAGAGCGTACGACTTAGTAATTATACTCTAGCGTTTAAACGATAAGGTTAAAAAACATTTCTTTCGAAATATAAAATTAAACATTTTACAAGACAACAACCGATATTTTCGCGAATAGTACGATTGAGTAACGCTAAATCAAAGAAGCCTACTGTACAGCCTCTGTAAATATGACTTCTAACCTGCGACACATGGTTCAGCACAGTGTGCATGGATATCTTTATAACGTGCATTTAGTGTAGACAAGTTAAATGGAGAACGTTGCAATCTTGCTTCGAATGCCTGCTATTGGAGTGACCATCACGATAGTTAAATTTGAAAAACTAAAATCTAATTTCAGCATATTTTTTTAAATTAAAAGATAAACGAAAGAAAGTATTTTTGTTTCCACTAGCGCAGCTACATAGAGGTTTCAATGTGGCGGACGTATCCTTTACGAAATGTTCAAACATAAATATTTATTAGTGTTAGTACAGTTAGCTACAATGTATACTGCGGTACTGCAGTACAGCTCAAACCTATCGATCCTTAGACTCAGCAAATATCTTTATAAACTTCAGCTATTGTACGATACCTTTCCTTTCAAGTATGCGCGTACGATTTTCGTACGCGAGTTCCTTTAGAAATTACGGTTCGGAAGGTTGGCAGACATTGTTTTTAAAATCGTTACTTAATGAGTACATATTCAGGTTATATCATACAATGCGTTTCCCATCATTTGTGTTCATGGAAACAATACAGATCTGATGAGAGTGTAGATGGGCTCTTGTTCTCAAGTGCCTAACTTAAAGCATTAACTTAGCAACTAGAACTTAAGCCTAGATGCCTAATTTAGGTACTAGTACACGCGAACCATCGTGTACTGTTTCTTTGGATACAAAAATTATGGCTAACATCGAAATAATAATAGCATTGACAGAATATCGTACGGAGGCAATATAAGAAACACAATTTATTTTTATAAATTATTAACCCAAAATATTCTGCTAAAATGAATCTAGAACCACGACTAGAAAACAAATTCCAATATAAAAAGAAGATAATTAAAAGAAAAAAATAGAAAAAAACAAAGTGAAAGTTGTCTTGCATTTTCCCTCGATTTTGTATAAGTCGAAAGAATTCTGAAATAAAAGCGTCAGATCCATATGCTTTCCGAGAATTGCTTTTTAAATTTTGTACATTAATTTGTCATGTTTAAAATGTGAGCAAAATTCATTAGGGTTTGGAAATATCTTTTAAATTGTCAACGTTAACAATAGTTTTGTCTTACCCATTTTTTATTATGGAGGACAATGGCCGAAACAAATAGTTTAGATTACTTGAACAATTTTGGTCAATACATTAGAGCAATATTTGAGAAAATTTATAATTTATAATTTACAATTTTGAGTACTGAAACATACATCAGCGTATCTAGAATAGTGCAATGTGGGCAGGGTTACCAGGGGTTCTCCACTGGAAACTTTTCCAAACTAGATGCAAAATGGCGAGTTTAAAGCTCTTTGAGGGCAACTTTATTCTTATGATTTTTTTTTTTTTTTGAGAAGGTCTATAATTTGAGTAATCAGTATGACTTGAGGATGTTTTTAAAATATCTTTAGGTTCTTCAATCTTAAGAGTGACTGTTTTTCAACTTGGCTTGCAAAAAAAAATACATTTTACTGAATATCGACATTATTTTTATATGTACTACACGCAAGACACTATGAGTGAAAATAATACTGTATGCAAGTAATACTGTATGACAAGTATTTTTACAAATAAGTTTGGCATTTTGATTTATTACATTAAGAAATAAAACTTATATCTAAGTTTTTGAATAAATAATATTGTTTGTTTGGCAATAAAACTCTATTGGACACAATTGTTTATGATTCTTAGTGGCAGACCTATAAAACAGTTAATAACAAAAAAATTGTTAAGAAACAACAACTAATTTAAGGGCAATGTCCACCACAAACACAATGTCACAAAACTGCAATCGGCGAGATTTTGCCAGTTCATCTAGAACTTCGTCTGGGGGAATGCTGTTTTATTTATGGATATTAGCACTGTTAGTGATCCATTATTAAATGGATCGTCAATAATTAAATGGATCGTAAATGGGTCGTGATCACGACTTTAGCACCAAAGACGCAAGTGAATGGATCGCGAACGCGACTTTAGCACTGAAGACGCACACAAATGGATCGCGAACGCGACTTTAGCACTGAAAACGCACACAAATAGATCGTGAACGCGACTTTAGCACTGAAGACGCACACAAATAGATCGCGAACGCGACTTTAGCACTGAAGACGCACACAAATGGATCACGAACGCGACTTTAGCACTGAAGACGCACACAAATGGATCGCGAACGCGACTTTAGCACTGAAGACGCACACAAATAGATCGTGAACGCGACTTTAGCACTGAAGAAGAACACAAATAGATCGCGAACGCGACTTTAGCACTGAAGACGCACACAAATAGATCGTGAACGCGACTTTAGCACTGAAGACGCACACAAATAGATCGTGAACGCGACTTTAGCACTGAAGACGCACACAAATGGATCGCGAACGCGACTTTAGCACTGAAGACGCAAGTGAATGGATCGCGAACGCGACTTTAGCACTGAAGACGCACACAAATAGATCGCGAACGCGACTTTAGCACTGAAGACGAACACAAATAGATCGCGAACGCGACTTTAGCACTGAAGACGCACACAAATAGATCGTGAACGCGACTTTAGCACTGAAGACGCACACAAATAGATCGTGAACGCGACTTTAGCACTGAAGACGCACACAAATGGATCGCGAACGCGACTTTAGCACTGAAGACGCAAGTGAATGGATCGCGAACGCGACTTTAGCACTGAAGACGCACACAAATAGATCGCGAACGCGACTTTAGCACTGAAGACGCACACAAATGGATCGCGAACGAGACTTTAGCACTGAAGACGCACACAAATAGATCGTGAACGCGACTTTAGCACTGAAGACGCACACAAATGGATCGCGAACGCGACTTTAGCACTGAAGACGCACACAAATGGATCGCGAACGCGACTTTAGCACTGAAGACGCAAGTGAATGGATCGCGAACGCGACTTCAGCACTGAAGACGCACACAAATGGATCGCGAACGCGACTTTAACACTGAAGACGCACACAAATAGATCGTGAACGCGACTTTAGCACTGAAGACGCACACAAATGGATCGCGAACGCGACTTTAGCACTGAAGACGCAAGTGAATGGATCGCGAACGCGACTTTAGCACTGAAGACGCACACAAATAGATCGCGAACGCGACTTTAGCACTGAAGACGCACACAAATAGATCGCGAACGCGACTTTAGCACTGAAGACGCACACAAATAGATCGTGAACGCGACTTTAGCACTGAAGACGCACACAAATGGATCGCGAACGCGACTTTAGCACTGAAGACGCACACAAATAGATCGTGAACGCGACTTTAGCACTGAAGACGCACACAAATGGATCGCGAACGCGACTTTAGCACTGAAGACGCAAGTGAATGGATCGCGAACGCGACTTTAGCACTGAAGACGCACACAAATAGATCGCGAACGCGACTTTAGCACTGAAGACGCACACAAATAGATCGTGAACGCGACTTTAGCACTGAAGACGCACACAAATAGATCGTGAACGCGACTTTAGCACTGAAGACGCACACAAATGGATCGTGAACGCGACTTTAGCACTGAAGACGCACACAAATGGATCGCGAACGCGACTTTAGCACTGAAGACGCACACAAATAGATCGTGAACGCGACTTTAGCACTGAAGACGCACACAAATGGATCGCGAACGCGACTTTAGCACTGAAGACGCACACAAATAGATCGCGAACGCGACTTTAGCACTGATGACGCACACAAATAGATCGTGAACGCGACTTTAGCACTGAAGACGCACACAAATGGATCGCGAACGCGACTTTAGCACTGAAGACGCACACAAATAGATCGTGAACGCGACTTTAGCACTGAAGACGCACACAAATGGATCGCGAACGCGACTTTAGCACTGAAGACGCAAGTGAATGGTTCGCGAACGCGACTTTAGCACTGAAGACGCACACAAATAGATCGCGAACGCGACTTTAGCACTGAAGACGCACACAAATGGATCGCGAACGAGACTTTAGCACTGAAGACGCACACAAATAGATCGTGAACGCGACTTTAGCACTGAAGACGCACACAAATGGATCGCGAACGCGACTTTAGCACTGAAGACGCACACAAATGGATCGCGAACGCGACTTTAGCACTGAAGACGCAAGTGAATGGATCGCGAACGCGACTTTAGCACTGAAGACGCACACAAATGGATCGCGAACGCGACTTTAGCACTGAAGACGCACACAAATAGATCGTGAACGCGACTTTAGCACTGAAGACGCACACAAATGGATCGCGAACGCGACTTTAGCACTGAAGACGCAAGTGAATGGATCGCGAACGCGACTTTAGCACTGAAGACACACACAAATAGATCGCGAACGCGACTTTAGCACTGAAGACGCACACAAATAGATCGCGATCGCGACTTTAGCACTGAAGACGCACACAAATAGATCGTGAACGCGACTTTAGCACTGAAGACGCACACAAATGGATCGCAAACGCGACTTTAGCACTGAAGACGCACACAAATAGATCGTGAACGCGACTTTAGCACTGAAGACGCACACAAATGGATCGCGAACGCGACTTTAGCAATGAAGACGCACACAAATAGATCGTGAACGCGACTTTAGCACTGAAGACGCACACAAATAGATCGTGAACGCGACTTTAGCACTGAAGACGCACACAAATGGATCGCGAACGCGACTTTAGCACTGAAGACGCACACAAATAGATCGTGAACGCGACTTTAGCACTGAAGACGCACACAAATAGATCGCGAACGCGACTTTAGCACTGAAGACGCACGTAAATGAATCGCGAACGCGACTTTAGCACTGAAGACGCAAGTAAATGGGTCGTGATCACGACTTTAGCACCAAAGACGCAAGTGAATGGATCGCGAACGCGACTTTAGCACTGAAGACGCACACAAATGGATCGCGAACGCGACTTTAGCACTGAAGACGCACGCAAATGGATCGCGAACGCGACTTTAGCACTGAAGACGCACACAAATGGATCGCGAACGCGAATTTAGCACTGAAGACGCACACAAATAGATCGTGAACGCGACTTTAGCACTGAAGACGCACACAAATAGATCGTGAACGCGACTTTAGCACTGAAGACGCACACAAATGGATCGCGAACGCGACTTTAGCACTGAAGACGCACACAAATAGATCGTGAACGCGACTTTAGCACTGAAGACGCACACAAATAGATCGTGAACGCGATTTTAGCACTGAAGACGCACACAAATAGATCGTGAACGCGACTTTAGCACTGAAGACGCACACAAATGGATCGCGAACGCGACTTTAGCACTGAAGACGCACACAAATAGATCGCGAACGCGACTTTAGCACTGAAGACGCACACAAATAGATCGTGAACGCGACTTTAGCACTGAAGACGCACACAAATAGATCGCGAACGCGACTTTAGCACTGAAGACGCACGTAAATGAATCGCGAACGCGACTTTAGCACTGAAGACGCACACAAATGAATCGCGAACGCGACTTTAGCACTGAAGACGCAAGTAAATGGATCGTGAACGCGACTTTAGCACTGAAGACGCACGTAAATGAATCGCGAACGCGACTTTAGCACTGAAGACGCAAGTAAATGGATCGTGAACGCGACTTTAGCACTGAAGACACACACAAATGGATCGCGAACGCGACTTTAGCACTGAAGACGCAAGTAAATGGATCGTGAACGCGACTTTAGCACTGAAGACGCACACAAATGGATCGCGAACGCGACTTTAGCACTGAAGACGCAAGTAAATGGATCGCGAACGCGACTTTAGCACTGAAGACGCACACAAATGGATCGCGAACGCGACTTTAGCACTGAAGATGCACGTAAATGGATCGCGAACGCGACTTTAGCACTGAAGACGCACACAAATGGATCGCGAACGCGACTTTAGCACTGAAGACGCAAGTAAATGGATCGCGAACGCGACTTTAGCACTGAAGACGCACACAAATGGATCGCGAACGCGACTTTAGCACTGAAGATGCACGTAAATGGATCGCGAACGCGACTTTAGCACTGAAGACGCACACAAATGGATCGCGAACGCGACTTTAGCACTGAAGACGCACGTAAATGGATCGCGAACGCGACTTTAGCACTGAAGACGCAAGTAAATGGATCGCGAACGCGACTTTAGCACTGAAGACGCACGTAAATGGATCGCGAACGCGACTTTAGCACTGAAGACGCAAGTAAATGGATCGCGAACGCGACTTTAGCACTGAAGACGCACGTAAATGAATCGCGAACGCGACTTTAGCACTGAAGACGCACGTAAATGAATCGCGAACGCGACTTTAGCACTGAAGACGCAAGTAAATGGATCGTGAACGCGACTTTAGCACTGAAGACGCACACAAATGGATCGCGAACGCGACTTTAGCACTGAAGACGCAAGTAAATGGATCGTGAACGCGACTTTAGCACTGAAGACGCACACAAATGGATCGCGAACGCGACTTTAGCACTGAAGACGCACACAAATGGATCGCGAACGCGACTTTAGCACTGAAGACGCACACAAATGGATCGCGAACGCGACTTTAGCACTGAAGACGCAAGTAAATGGATCGCGAACGCGACTTTAGCACTGAAGACGCACACAAATGGATCGCGAACGCGACTTTAGCACTGAAGATGCACGTAAATGGATCGCGAACGCGACTTTAGCACTGAAGACGCACACAAATGGATCGCGAACGCGACTTTAGCACTGAAGATGCAAGTAAATGGATCGCGAACGCGACTTTAGCACTGAAGACGCACACAAATGGATCGCGAACGCGACTTTAGCACTGAAGATGCACGTAAATGGATCGCGAACGCGACTTTAGCACTGAAGACGCACACAAATGGATCGCGAACGCGACTTTAGCACTGAAGACGCACACAAATGGATCGCGAACGCGACTTAAATACTGAAAACGCACGTAAATGGATTACGATTACGATATCTAGCGTTTGACGGTTAACAGCTTTGCTTTGTAACGAACTTGTCCGATCTATTACCAAAATCAATTGTCGAACAGATAGTATGAAACAAAACGGATTGGACGGAAAATGAGCAAGCCGACGTCCAACGTGAAAGATGGAAAGACTGGAACTCTACGTCAGTGGAAAATAGACCAAATTAATACTGCCTTCGCAATTACACGGTACACGCAATCTTTTCTTCTTGAAGAAGAAAAAGATTTTGGATACCATGTACGATGTGGTAACGTCTAGCGGCACAGAAGTAACCCACTTCCGTTACGCCCGCAGCAAGCAGGCAGTGGGAACACGCCGTCACCTGTTCCCAGGCGTCAAGGTTACAGTTAGGTTAGGTGTTTATTATAATCGGCCGAACCTATAATCATCGCGACTGTGACTCTCGCGGTGACAGATTTCACGTGGCCTAGTTCTTCGCACGTCTAGGCGGAACGGATTTTGCGAAGCTGTCTTGCTATCAGTCCATCAGTCCAACCTGGAGGTACATCGGCGGAAATAAATGAATTACCAGATTCGAAAAATCTGTAGGTGTAATTTATACACATCTTAAAACTAACTTTTTTTACACGTATCATGTTTTAGGGCTGGTTGTGATGTTGGATTTTGCGGGACGCATGATGTGAGTGCACAGATTTATAATGACATATAACAGCATATTTTGCGCGTCGAAAGACTCACATTAAATTAATTATAATTAAAGTTACTGTTTCCGCCCGGGATCAAACCGGAGACCTTGCGCGTGTGATGTGGACGTGATAACTACTACACTACGGAAACTAGGAAGAAGTTTGACCGATTTAATTATATGAAATTAATCTTTATTTTAATTTTGGGGTACTTATATTAAAAGATCAGTTGTTTTATATTAATTCGTAAAAAACACCTGACTTTATTGAACAGCTGTTAGGTTATGTTTTTGAACATACGTTTTAGGTTATGTTGTTAAAAACTAGCTATGTTAATTTGTCGTTTATATCCTATTAATTCGTAACGATCAGCTACAATTCGTAAGGCTACAATAAGTTCCAGGTTATGTTGTTCAAAACTAGTTATATTAATTTATCGTGTTTTCAAACAAATTATCGTAATTAAATGAAAAGAAAGAGAAAATACGATACATGAATTTGATTTTTGGTTGAATAACAGAATTTTTTTGCTAAACATCCGAATTTATTCTAGGGCGTTAACGGAAATGACAGGCCTAAAATTTAATGGAATAACTACAAGTTTTCAACGCCTGAATTTCAGGTGCGCAATTCGCAGAAGCAGCAGACTGATCGACGTCTTAGCCACATCTACCACGACCTCTAGTAAAATAAAACCAACTTAAAACCGATAAAAGGTCTTTAAATAAAATTCCGGGAGCAGTAAGAAGTGTCTCTGTGAGAGTACAACACAATACAGGCAATTGTGTGTACCAAAATAGCTGATTGCTCAGAAATCATTGTTGAAAATAACAGCTTATTACTGTAGCCAAGACTTAAATAATTATTGATCGAATCAGTTTTGAAAGTAGAACCAGTAAGACATACTAGGCCAGTTCTAGTATGTAAATGCAATTAAGTAAAAGACTCTGTTTTTAGTAAACAGTAAATACTGTAGCCTAATTTATGTATGTAATGTAAAATCCGGTTATAATAGGTGTCATTTGTAAATAATTCGGTAAGGTACAATGTTAGAATTCAATTATTAATTTTATAGGTTATAGTTATGCATACGAAAGTATAACAAAGTAAGGCCTATTGTATTAAATAACTGAAATATATTAAATGAAATTACTTCATTAACAGGTCATACAAGTAAAACATATAACTATAACGTCTATTTTAACAGAAGTTAATATTGACAAAAAATAGTAAGCCTATGTAGAGTAATCTTAAAATACAGCGTTACCAGCCAATGTTATTTGATTTGCTATAACACTGTTCAACATCTTGCTGTACCTTGTTGTATATTATTCGTTTCTTTTTCCAATTAACTACACAAGGTCGCATTAGCCATTAGCTATGTATACATTTATTTATTTATTTTTAACAATCTCTGAAAAAAGTGGTATTGATCAAACTTGGCACAACAAATCCATTCTGTTAGTAGCCAAAACAATATCGTTGCGAAGCAAAATCATTTCTGAAGTTTAAAAAATGGCGTCTTATTCGAATCTTAACAAAAACTTTTTTTTAACGAAAGAAAGTTTGTGCAATGTTTTTGCACTGTCTTCTTTTAGAAATGGTTAAGCCTCCTGACATTTACGTACATTTCACAAACCGCGACGAGTATAACCTCCGAGAAATCCTAGTTAAACCGGTTCTAAGTGGTTGTTAGTTTCAGTGAAAGAGCGCAGGTTCGATCTTGTGAAGGGCGGGCGATAATCTTTTTTTTTAGTTTTCCCACCTAAATTTAATAAACTTATTTATTCCACACACTAAAAGTCCTGTCACACAAGTTCTGTTGACAACGACAAGGGTTTTACTATATCGAACGGTACATATTTCCATAATGGACAGATTTTTAACAGTTGGCACACCTGTTAACGACAATAAAACGATTTCCCACAAATGTACTCGTCAAGTGTCATACTGTAAAACACTCTGTAAACAAAAACTCAGTATAAGCTCGAAACTGTCACGATTTTATACAATTCTATGGTGACACGGATTATTACCCCCGTTATACAGTTTTCTTTATATTATAATGTATATGCTAAACAAACTTGTTATGTTCACGAATTAATATATGCTAACTATACATTATATTTCATATTGAACAAGCGAGGCGCTTCGTGATAGAAGCGAATTGCCAAATATAATTTTACTACCTTACCCTCTTTTTGAAACTTTGATTTCGCCATTATAAACAGCATTGAAATGTTGAAATGTTGGGTCAATGTACAGGTCCTGAGCATTTTAAACTTTTTAATTGCATTGGAAATATCAAAATGGACCCCGACCGCCGTCAAACTAAATCTCTAAATATCAACAAATTTTGAAGATACTATTTATGCAGTTATTACCGCTAATTACGATGGTTAAATCAGATTTTCAAAGAATATTTAAGGTAAAAAACCTATGATTTTTTTGGATATTTGAAATTACCGCCATTTTTAAACCCATGAACGAATTTTGCTGACTACGAACTTGTCTAAGCTACTGTATTACCCAAATCGATTAGTGTGTCAAGTTCGAAATAATTAGGATCAAAAATGTGAATGTGAGCGCTCGCGCGCAAGCACACACACACACACACACACACACACACACACACACACACACACACACACACACACACACACACACACACACACACACACACACACACACACACACACACACACACACACACACACACACACACACACACACACACACACACACACACACACACACACACACACACACACACCATTGCATATACAGTAGTCTCGATTAACTATCATCCTAAACGTCAATTTCTATCAACCCTCAGGTAAATTCTGTTATCTGACATTTTTAAACAGTCTTCCATAGTAAATAATTTGTAATAAATAATAAAAGTAACCTTATAGACAAAACAAAACACTGTAACTGGACACGACTGCAATGAAACAGAAACACTTAAAATAATGTCAACAAATTCTGAATGTTTTTATTAAAAGGTATACGCTCTCACATTATTTACGATAATACCATTCAGCGTATTAGTGGATCACGTAACAGTCACGTGAATACTCTTAAGTAGCACGCGCTGTGCTCTCGCATATGTTACGTGAATACTTGTCAAAAGGTTAAACACGGATAATTTACTTTATGTATGTACAAGGACCGATGTATGTATGTATAATTTGTATAATATATAATTAGAGTTAAATACATTTAAAGATTTTTACTACATTTTCCAAAACAATGATAATAAAACATTCTGTGCTAAACACAGAGTATAATATCGCCGAAAGTACGGGTGGTCTATTTCTGTTACCCGTCTATTGTCATCCGTCACCCCGACAATGACGGTTAAACAAGATTCACCTTTATAAGTACAATTTTAACCACCTCTCTAAAAGTTATCGTTAGGCTAGGATCGGCGCTCATTTCAAGGTCCCGGCTCTGGGTCTTACTATGATGGTGCTTCAATTGCTCATTTTCCAATTGAAATTCACTAACAATGGAATACAGTAGTATCTTTGTGTGACCTCTAATCTGATTTGCTTCTTTTAACTTTAACATTCTAAAGTTGATGACGAAATTGTTAAATACTCGCGACGCGCAGCTGTGTCGCTGACGTGATGGGAGCGATTTACAAAAATCCGCAGTTTGTTCGTATTTTCAATATAATTTCATAATTAAAAACGCTAATTCATGCAAATTTTAGCGCTAATTTTCATGATGAAATCGGATTTTCAAAAAAGTGTACGGCAAACATTTTATTGTGTTACAATTTGGAAATTCGCTTCTATCACGTCAGCCGAGACAGCTGCGCGCCACGATTATTCTATTCAGACAAGCAGTAAAAAAGTGAGGCCGAAACGGGGTTGGCTTGCGAAGAAGATGGATTTCGCCTAAAAGACGTAAGAAATTTCTTAGAATAAGGGCAGCAGCTATCTTATACAAACAGCTGACTGAACAGATGTTCCTTCATGTCAACGCCAAGATTATATTTATTACCGTTATTTCGTTTCAGAACCGCATCGTTGTACATAAAGAACGGGTGTTTCCTATTTTAATAAAACTTTAACGCTGACAGTAAAAGTTTAACCAACAAAATGTGTCAGCGAACCAGCTGCGTGCGTAGGCAAAGAGACTGGCATAGCTGCAATTGCAACAACGCGGTTACTTTCTCTTTGTAAAATGCACACTTACTTTATGTCTATGATATGCAGTTTTCTATCCGGGCGACCCATGACGTCATTGTAACAAAGCACCTAGCTTAGGTAGCTGTTCTCAAACTCGGTATTCGTTTGTGCGTTACCGCGTTTGTGAAAAATATTCTGAATTTCTCAAAACCGGTTCTACATTTTCATGAAAATTTTCCAATATTTAATTCTCAAACAGCAAAACAACACGTGTAGATCGTTATGTGTATACAGCGAAACTTACCAATAACGGACACTGCTCAGACCACACAAACTGTCCGTTATTGAGAAGTATCCGCTATTGGGAGGAATACAGTTACAGCCTATTGCATATGGCCGGGCGGTTACCAAATGCGGAGCGCAGCTGAAACGAACGTAGCGGAATAAAGTTGAACAGCAACCAGAAGCGGAGTTCAGTCAGTTTAAAGAACGCCTACTGTAACGGATTCTAGAAACTATTGTTTAAAAACCGTAACCTAGGTAACGAGAAGTAATACGTTTGGAGGCGTGGTCAGCGTGGTGGGGGAAGCGGAATCACCCTGAAACCGAACCAAGACAGAGTCAAAGCTGTACTGAGCGGAACCAAGCGACGCCGCTTGCTCCTCTCAGCGTCGTTACGCTTTCAGTGGCCGTATTTACATTGAAAACAATAGGTAAGGTTTTGAATTCGTAGTCCGCTCCGCATTAGGAGGCCGCCCGGCCTGTATGCTAGCTGATTATTACGGCAAACTTTTAAATCGATATTTTGTGATACTGCGAATGTTTTTTTAAGACAATAAGCCTACAAAAACAGAAGAGGTTTGTTTTCATAACATTAATTTTAGATAAAAACGAAATTTTTAAGGTAAATGGATTTCGTATTTGCAAAATAGTACAACCCCCCTTAAGCGACCTCGGCATAATGAACCGTGTGTTTATCTGTTCGGCGCTGTACTCCTGGCGACGACTACATATCGACAATTCCGGGAAGGTTGGCAATTCCGTTCAGATTGTACGACAGTTTAATGTATAGAAGAATAGGCTAAGTGAAAAAAAATCTAGATCGGTCCCGTGCATAAATAAAACGGACTTACACCATCGGTCTTACGTTGACGGCCCCGTCCATCTGTGACGAGTCAACACAGCGCGCTAATCTGTTTCTCCTCGCTGAAGCCATCTAGTGAATTCTGATGAAACTACGGAAACAAACCTCAACTAGTCTCTGAAGCACTTAAACTTGGGGTGAAGCGACACAGTCGTAGTTGATACTGACAAAAACGACGTGTAAGCATCGTTCCCATGCCACTCATGTAAGCAACGTGGCATCATTTTCGCTCCCCCCGCATTGTTTTCAGTAAGTAGTCTAATAGGAAAGCAATGAACAGTACAGTTTTGCTGGCTTCCATACATTAAGGATTTCCAAGAAAAAGTTGACATCATATTCCGCTGTCCGATCCGATATTAGAAGTTCCAACGAGCCCATGGACCATTAATTTAATGCCCATGTCCGTTTTTGAAAATGTCCACTATTTATAGAAAACGGTCTGCTAAGAACATCAGTGGGACAAAGAGAAAAAAAGTGCGAGTGAGAAGTCGAGTCCCCATTCTCATCACTGCTCCCTGAGTAGTATCAATTCCCAGTTAATAAAATAAACATTATACAGTTTGCAGACTGAGAATTTCAAACGTCTGTGTCACTGGACTGTTGGAGGGAGCTGATAGAATTTCTACATTCGCGAGAAATTCTCGCGCAGACCGTTTACTAAGTGGCTGGATGGACCATTGAAGTTCCTTTAAACCTAGAATTGCTTCATTTCGGTCAGGGAATACAAAAGTGTCCGTTAGGAGAAGTTTCACTGTATAATTTTTAACGACACCTCATCTAGAGGTCAGGATCGGCGCTCAGTCATTTCAAGGTGCCAAGTTTGGGTCTTACCATGATGACGCTCTATAAAACTTCGCTGATACGTAAACTACCGCGTAACAGAATTTATTTCCGCATATCCGTTACACTGTACGTAGCTTTATTCTCCCGCGAACAAAGTCGCGTGATAGTGTTTAAACTAACCTATATTTTACAGGAAAAGGATCAGATAACCGAAAGCATGGAAACAGTTCTAGGCAACAAATTACCCGCGTACACTTAGTAAGTTATATCTCAGACTATGCATCGACATGCGAGCCTAGACTACAACGGTCATACTGATCTTTGTTTTTATACTGGACACGCGACCGTTTTTTTTTTTTTGGTCTGTCAATATTTTGTGTATTGTTAACAGCAATACAGCTGGCGTGATAGGTCGAACATTTTGAAGGGCAATAATTCCATATCGACCCAAACATAGCCTACTATAGTACACTTTATGCATTTCACTAGACTAGGGATGGCAAACAAACATTTATATTTTTAAAACAGCGATGGTTTTATACTGGTTTTTCATCATCACTCGATATATCAGTATTGTAATTAAAAAGGCTGGTGCAGTTCCTTCTGACTGATTTAATGGAACACATTTTGCTTCTGTTATCACCAATCAGCCTATCACTTCAGACGGCGACAATGACAGTTGCACTCTGGCTGTCTGGCGCTCGATTCCCAATACCAACTTGGCAATTATCATTTTCTATTGCCTACTTACGCCGGACTGCCTTGGTTGGTGCAGTGAGTGTTGGATTTTGCTATGGAGGAATTTTTTCACTGATATTCTTATTTATGTCTGTGTGTATTTATACTTGTTATTCGTTAATATCCTTATAAAAAACACTTCTAGTTTTTAATATAAAGTATTTAAAAGTACTCTAGGAAAGATATCACTGATAAGAAGAAAAGTATTCATAGGTGTATCATGATAATATAACCAGAAACTCTACGTTTTGTAATTACAAAAATGATTTTAATTATATGCTTTGTAGGATTTTAAAAATCTTAATAAACATCAATGTTCCTTAAACGATACAAGACTACACAGCCATTTTCGTTTATAAAGTTTGCATGGGAACAGTTTGGTGTATAAATCACAGAGTCAACATTTTGCTTGCTTTAATTAAAACATCCACATTTGATCTGTGAGTATTAGCCTCCTTGACAATAGAATTACTTCTTTTTCTTCTTGGTACGCCTGCTTCTTACGAATGATGGTGATTTTGACTCTGCGCAAATACTGAACAGTTCTGGATCACTTTAATCAAAACTTAAGTTCTCAGATTGTTCAACCACGATATGGTTATTCTTCCTGGACTTCTTTATCAAAGTATCTTTCCTTGCAGATTGTAGCAAGGCACATCTGGTTACATTTCGCATAATGCGGTCGAGGTATTTCCGTTTTCGGCATTTGATAACGGTTATTTCTAAGTCTTTCTTCGTTCTTCTTAGAAGTTGGACGTTGTTCACGTGCTGTCCAGGAGATTCTTCTATAATAATGCAATTTGAATTCGTGTATTTTCTTCGCCTCATTCAACGTCCAAGACATAACACCATAAAAAGAACAGAGAAGGCGTGGCATCGCAGGAATTTTGCTTTTATATCAAGAGATTGTGGTTTTTGAACACAAACATATGTCCAGAAACGCTTCTGTTGGCATAATTTTTTTAACTAAATAGTTTAAGTACCTCTAAAATGGCTTAACAAATTGAGTTGAAATTTCGCATTGTACTCATCAATGTAAAGGCCTAAGTTAGAGAAAAATCAAAATGTTCTAATAATCAGTTTCAAAATGGATGCCATTACATAATTTTAAAAAATAACTGAAAAACAGTACGTTTTTATAAAAAAACATTATAGCGTAAATGTTTTTAGCTAATTAATTTTCTAACGAACAAAATGTAATCGTGCAACACAGTGCCCAATAGTGTACACTGCTGAAAGTGATATGCTATACTTTATCATATGACCACCGAAATATCGCTTTTCATTTAAAATTTCCGCCATTTTGAAACGGAATATTGGAACATTTTTATCATTTTGACGAAAATACAGCTGTGAAGTATATCGGATTCCTTATGGAACATCCTGTATATAGGTGCAGCCATTTGTTTCTTCACTTTTTGAATCAACGAGCCTGAAAACACTAAGAGCTCTGAATATGAAATATTTTTGCCCGTGATATAAATGCGTACTACGTAAAATTATAAAGGGACTTGCAGATCAAAATTCTAACTTTCAAAATTTAAATTAGTTCGATAAAAAAAAAAATTGCGGCGTTTTCAGTTGAGCAGTTTTACTGACTTTATCCAATTTGTATTACGATTATAAATTAGCTTACATTTTTCAGTAATTACAAAATTATAAACTTAAAAACAAGTTGCACAAAATGTCACAAAAACGTACAGGAATTAAAATTTGAATTGGAGGCGTGGACAGCAAAGCCATACAACATGGAATAACCCGGTATGGTATTGATTTACTTTAGTATCAAGCCGATTGGAGACAAACCTTTTGACAAAAAATGCAGACCACTACAGTCAGGCTGGTTTTATCAGCTTATTAGGGCAATGGCTAATGATGGTCCTTACAAGAAAAAGTAGAACGCAGGGGTGTCGAAAGAGTTCAATTAAAATTTACTCTAGACAGTGATAAAACTATTTGGAGGCGCGGAACCAAATGGTTGTATATTTTCAATGGAATCCTTAAGAATAAATAATATCAAATTATTTTTTGTTTTGTTATTTTAAGGCGAAAAGCACATTAAGGCTATTATCGCCTCCATAAATGTAAGTGTGAGTGTAAAGTGTGTAAAGTCGTAAGTGTAGTGTTGTAAGTGTAAGTGTGTGTTAGACTCGGGTACCGTGAGGGATGTCTAAATCCTCTCAAAAATCTGCACCTCCTGCGGGGATATCAAATTACTACTTATGTTAATTTTAGAATGCTATAAAGAAAAATTAGTATAAAAGAAATGTTAAATAATCATAATAAATGATCATGTATTATAAAAATACAAAAATTAAATAAAAATTCAAAGTTAAACGAAAACTAGTCAAAATTACATAAAACGAAATCAGGCTACATGATGCTAATGGCTGGGGTGAGCCTGCTTGCCCTTGCATAATATATTGAAATCCTCTTTATGAAGATTGTTGAATTTTAAAACATCGGTTTCATCGATAGTTATCGATTTCATAGAGGTTAACATAATAAAGAAATACTTGAACAGGCGCCATAGAACCCTTGGATATGGCGGAACCACGGGGTTCCGGGGAACCCAGTTTGAATACCACTGCTCTACAACAAGAGTAAAATTATCGTAAAGGTTTTTCAATTATTTTACTTTTTAGAGGTGGTGGATCGACGAAATTAGAAAAAAAACCAAAGGTAGAAATTAGATTCGGACTTTCGCACAGGTTCGAATTCTAATGAACTGTCCGCCATATTAGCTACGCTCCCGAAGACAGACTTTTGTTTTCCGATTTTTTCGTAAAGGTTGTCACGATTAGGCCTAATTAGTATTCGTAATTAAACAAAGAACAAAACATTTATACTCTGATCAAGGACGGATTGTAGGGAGGCGGGGGGGCGACCGTCCTCCCGAGACAAAATAAAATTGAATGGATCCCATTTTACTTCAATAAAATGGTCCAGTCAATCGATAACTGATTGGGTAATCAATTAGATCTTTTATGTTGATACGCTCTTCTCTTTCTGCCTCAAGTGCAACAGCAGAAAGTTCTTTCTCGACTCTAAAATTGATCAAAACTTGGTTGAAAAACCGTTTTAACGCTTAACTGGCCTTGCTATAAGTTCATAGATGTTGACAAAAGAAGAAATATAAACAGGTACACTGAAAAAAGGAAAACGAAGAGAAAAGACGTGTTTTCTTAAGTATAACATTTCTTTCAAAACGAGTGTCACTCAATGAAATAAAATAATTTTTAGGTTAGGTTCTTTAACGTGCGATGACAACACACACCATATGGGACCACCATTTTACTTTCCTTCCGAAGAAAGGCACATTAGCTGATTTATACTTATATTAAAAGTCCCACTAATCTCGGGATTTCACAACCTTGTACAAAGCTAATGTGCAAACCACTACTCTGGCATTTTCCTAACGTTATTTTTATAGTAAAAGTATGTTCAGGAATTTAAACCTAACAAAAACGCAAACTTTCAACGACTTACACAATATTACTGTATTTTAAAAGTAATCTTAATGTCTATTTCAATATTTTATCTTTTAATTTGCTTAGCAGTTCTGTGTTGTGTGTTGATGAAGGCTTATAGGATTTGTGGTTTTTATCTTAAAGTTAGGCTAAGTAAATAGTGCCATTTTTGCAAAAAAATTAAAAACTAGGCATCTAAAGAAATCAAGCGATTTTTTTCTACAATAAGAGTACATTTTTAGACTTATTTTACATCAGTTCTAGGTCTGAAAACAGCTTAACAGTGCTGTTTTGAAAACATTCAAAAATTTTCATCCTCTAGGGAGGCCCTCCTGTAACTTGAACCTTCCATCCAATCGCCCCTACCTAAAAAATTGCATTAATCCGTCAGTGCCTCTGATAAAGATTTTTCCTTAGAGATTAGCCTCCCCCATTTAACTGAAGAAGAAATCCAAAACAACCGATTATTTTATTATCGCACACGCTCTTCGTAGAATGATGAAAGCTTGAAACACCTCAAACTGACCATATGCGGGCAGTTTTATCCTACAAGTAGGAAAGCTGATCACTCGATCCTTCCGTATTCCTTTCATCCTTGACGCTCAGAGTATTCCTTCAACACGTCACACAACTATTTTCCACTCACAGAGAGAAAGTACCCGTAAGTGATTGCAATTAAAGTACACCGTACCTCATCAAGTCAAAGAGCCACCGTATTACCAGGGGTTAATTCGTGTAACGGATGTCACGACGCTGACTGGCAGTCAAGAGTTAAGGAGGTACGGAGGGCAATTTGCCCAAAGCTAGAACTTTCACTTGCTGTTGCAGCAACCAATAAGCCTTGCAGCCATCTTGTCTGGGAACCTGTTCCTTGTATGATATCACTTAAATATCTATTATTACATCTACTACAACGCCAACAGCCGATAGCGTCAACGTGTGTCAGCACAAGCACCTGTCTCAAATTCAAATCTGTGCTCCGTCAAGGATGTGCTGGAACCGTCAGTTCTGGCATACGGTCTACTCGGAGAGAACCGTTTCAGGACGTATCTACAGAATTCTTTAACAAAGAAGATGTATAACTAAAGTTTTAAGTAGCTTCAAAATGTACTGCGAAACTAGATGTATTGTTCTTTCAGAAAACTTTAATAAAATACATCTTGTCATAAAGTCGGTTCTTGCTTTTAAAAACCTTTTATTAGCCTTCCATAAGATACATCTTGTTATACAGTCAGCTGTGGCTTTCAAAAAACCTTTAACTAGCCTTTCATAAGATATATCTTGTTATAGAGTCGGCTCTGACTTTCAAAAACCTTTAATTAGCCTTCCATAAGACACATTCTCTTATACAGCAGGCTCTGACTTTTAAAATGATACATATTGTTATACAGCCAGCTGTGGCTTTCAAAAACCTTTAATTAGCCTTCCGCAAGATCTTGTTATACAGCAGGATAATTGAAAAATTTAAAAGAACAATCTATTGAGCTTAATTTTTCCTTTCCACCTTGTAAAAAAATCAACACTTTTTTGTATTACTTAATACTTACTCATTTTTAAAATAAAATTATAGCAAATATTATAAACAAATGGTTCAAAAAGCATTACACAAACTTTCTCAAATTAATTAAAATTACATTGAAATTTTGCTGTAAACAGAATAATTGTGAACACAGATGTCTAGAAATGGACGCGAATTTCTAACATTTCCTTTTTTTCGAAAATTATTTGAAAATTTGATTTCATCATCAGTATCAGTACTAATTAGTTAAACTTAAAAATCACAAAAATGTATCCTAACTTCATAAAATTCATTTTCATAGTTTCAATAGGGTTTGAAAATCTAAAAAGTTAATTTATATTGATTTTAATGCTAATTAAAATTGCAAAAACAGATTTACAAAAAAAAAAAAGAAAAGTTTTTTTTTAATTTGTAAACTGGCTGCCATTTTTAAACCCCGGCGGATTTTGCTGGTTAAAAAACTTCGATTTTTATACCAAATTTAAATCAAACCTGACCAAAATTGTGAACATGAGTGTGCTAACTCAAAAGTGATCTGGAGATCAGGTTTAGTGCTAATTACAAGGTTCAAGGTCTAGGTTTCACCACGATTGTCGCCTCATAATATAACTAACTTATTTTTATAACACACAGTTAATTCATTTAAAGCAAACAGTTATTTTAAAAGCAAACAAATAATTGGTCGCCAGTCACCTGTACTTGGAGAATAACCAAGGAAGTTATGAGGGGTCATAACGAGGAAGTGACCTCAATACGCTACTTGCTTGCCCAAAACATAACATACCACTATTCTGTAATGTGTGTAACAATTTCATTTACTAAACTGTATCAGTGACGAGATGAAGAGGATTTTCAAAAATTGACAAAGTTAAAATCTACGTAAATCAGCATTTCCATACGAAAATAAACCTGATGGCGTTCAGAGTTCATGTCCGTATGTTTAATGTAATTTGGATTTAAAAACGCTTATTATGTAGATTTTAGTGGTGAA
The DNA here is from genome assembly GCA_022606455.1 of Callitettix versicolor. Taxonomy (NCBI): domain Eukaryota; kingdom Metazoa; phylum Arthropoda; class Insecta; order Hemiptera; family Cercopidae; genus Callitettix; species Callitettix versicolor. The sequence goes on from CM040189.1 coordinate 45,166,842, forward strand.
ATAAGATTTTCAAAAAAGTGTAAAATTAGAAACAAAAATTATTTTAGGCATTCGCTTTCGCCAGATAAGCGAGATTATGCTGTAGTTATTTTTTATGTTTATTGTAAACAATGGTGACAAACATAACCTCATTTGAAATAGTATTATTGAACAGCTCTGATCTGAAATCAGCTGTTTAAGGTAACATCAGCTGGGTAACCTCCACCAGCATCACTATAGCGTGATAATTTGTCCGTTGTATGTTAAATCTTGTGTTTTTATGGTTTGTGTGTGTGTGGGTGTGTGTGTTCTGTCATTGCAAAACAGATTTATCTCACTTCCTTTTCCGCTACGGTATCTTCCTCGAGCCGCCTCGGTGGCCTAGTCGATAGTACTAGGCTTTCACCCCGAGGACCCGGATTCGATTCCCGGCCACGGCTTGGCATTTTCATACGCTATAAATTATCCCATCGTCTGCCTTAACCCAAGTGTGCACAATAGTCGGACTTTAAAAAAAAAAAAAAAAAAAAAAAAAAAAAAAAACAGCAGGCTCTGTCTTTTAAAAGCCTTTCATAAGACACATCCTGTTATACAGCCGGATCTGACTTTTAAAAACCTTTAATTAGCCTTCCATAATATACATCTTTTATACAGCCAGCTGTGGCTTTCAAAAACCATTAATTTGCCTTCGAAAGATAACCTACATCTTCTTATTCAACCAAGCCGCCACGGTGGTCTAGTTGATAGCGTACTGGGCTTTCACCCCGAGGACCCGGGTTCGATTCCTCATTTTCACAAGCTATACATCATCCCATCGTCTGCATTAGCCCAAGTGTGCACAATAGTCGGACGTTAAAAAAAAATTCTTATACATCCGGCTCTGACTTTCTCAAAAACCTTTAATTAGCCTTCCACAAGATAGATCTTCTTTACAGCCGGCTCTAGCTTTCAAAAACCTTTAATTAGCCTTCCATGCGATACCTTGAAATAGTCTGTTCTGGTTGTTTCAAACGTTTTAAATTCGATTCATTTTATTATTTGAGATTTTCAGCAGTCCCCCCATTTAAATAAATAACGTATATCATAAAATCGTCGAATTTCGAATTTTAATTGGCACAGATTTCTATTTGACAACTTAAAATAATATGCGGCATCTGTTCTTATCTAACAATTATTTATGGGAACTAAAGATGCCAAAGAAGGTCTACGCCAACTAATTGTCTACAGTGCCTTTTGGTTTTTCAACTTACGAGAATACCAGTGGATATACAGCCACTGTTTGCTCAGCCAAAGTGATAATTCATGTCACGTTTCCATATATCGAATTACATTCACTTAAGGCCGGGCGGGCACAAAAAGTGGAGCGGAGCTGTGCTGTGCTGAGGCAAGCGGAGCGTAATGAAGATAAACGGCAACCAGAAGCGGAGTTCAATAAGTTTAAAGAACGCATTTGTATCTTTTGAATCTAATAACTTAGGCCTACTTTAACGGATTCTAGGAAATATTATGTTTAAAAACCGTAAACTAGGTAACAAGAAATAATAAGTTTGAAGGCGTGGTGGGGGAAACGGAGTCAGCTTCAAAACTGAGCCTTGATAAAGTCGAAGCTACGCGGAGCGGAGCCCAGCGACGCCGCTTGACTCCACTCAGCTCTGTTACGCTTTCAGTGACCGCACTTACATTGAATTTTTTTTTTTTTTTTTTTTTTAACGACGCTAATGCAGACGGTGGGGATGATTTATAGCGTATGAAAATGCACTCCGGGAATCGAACCCGCCTCTGTTACGCTTTCCACTGACCACCGAGGCGGCACTTACATTGAAAACAACAGGTTAGGTTTTGTATGCGCAATCCTCTCCGCTCAGCGCAACTCCGCTAAGTATTTGGTGGCCACGCGGCCTTATTGTTGCCAATAATTTATACGAAAATATTAAGCGTATATTGCGGGAAAGAAGCATTTTTTTTGACAGGTTTGTTGAAGAAATTTAAACTTCCAGTCTGCGTTTGGTTTTTAAATATCTTTAAAAAAACAAATATATTTACAATATTCATACTATATCATATTTATATTTACTGTAATAAATAGAATTTTTTCCAAATCGGTGGTTTGACTTCTTCGACTTTGATTTAATAAACAAAATTATTTTAAAAGATAATTTAGGTATTTAAAAGAACTTACAACCAGTTACAATTATGTACAAATTACTAACACGTAAAGCATTTTTCGGTACTTATAATTCAAACTAGTTTCAGAAGTTACAAAATTTTCAACTTTCGCAATGTTCTGTACACATAATCCAGGCTTACACTGATTTTGCTCAACAAAAACAACCTTCGTTTAGTTCGAAACGGTGACGAAACCGTCAACTTTGTTTTTCTTGTTAAAGTATATATATAAACTTTAGAACTTCGCAACTTGATGCAAGTTACATTCACGTAAATTATATTTCTCGAGGCCGTAATATGTCTACATTGCACGGCTGTTTTGTCGCTACAAGCGTAAAGAGTTCCGTAGAAGAGCACGGAAACTTACAGCTAACTTGTTCTCGCCGCAGCGTAAATGTTCTGCTCGCGGTAAGTGTTATGTGAAATCGACAATTTGGCCTGTCATTAGTAACACTTAAACAACATCCGCCTATTTGTGTTTGCATTGTAAAGAATCTATGTACAAGTGGTCAAATATTTTATACCTTTCAAGTTACCATGGTGACGGGAAAAACAGTGTTGAAGAGATCATCTGACCAGACTTAAATGTATGTTGTGCGCATCATTGCAGACTAAACAAATTGATCTTTTTTTTTATTAAAAAATGGCGTGATTCTTTTCGTAAAAAATCCGTTTTTTTTTCAAAATCGTCTCTAACAACTTTCATCAAATTTTGTTCAAACGTACAGCGTCGCCAAATACAACAAAAAATCCGATTTGTACGATAATGAAAAAAAATCTAAAAAGTGAGCGTCATTTATCAAACGTTTTCTTATCAGATTTTGCTCAAATATTGCTCATATATGAAGATACGTAATTAAAGTCAACGTAACCAGTTAAATTAAAATATATTTAAGGTTTGTAAGTAAATCGAGAACCCCAAAATAAATTTTAAGATGTTGGGTTATAAGCGAATTTTCATTGAAAATGAGCTATTGGACCCAGGACCTTCAAATAATCGACTATTCTGACCTCCAGATTAGTGCGTGCATGCGTTTGTGTGTGTGTGTGTGTGTGTGTGTGTGTGTGTGTGTGTGTGTGTGTGTGTGTATGTGCGCGTGCGCTTTATTTGTACGTATGTGTATGTGCACGCGCGTGTGCTGTTTGTACGTGAGTGGGGGTGGATTTTAAGCTATTTTAAAAATCCTTGAATATGACTATTCACTGAATGTAATGCAAATAACCCAAGAATGTCAATAAATTACGATTGTACTTCTGACGTAAACTTACACCGTCATCAATTTTTTTTCGTCTGCATAAACATTAACTTTGACATCAGAATATAGGATATCGATTCTTTAGTAGTACGATATATCGAAATAAGAAATGTAACACTTTCTGTACTTATATAATTTTTACGAATTTTTATTGGAATTGTATGTGTGTGTGTGTGTGTGTGTGTGTGTGTGTGTGTGTGTGTGTGTGTGTGTGTGTGTGTGTGTGTGTGTGTGTGTGTGTGTTTTAGTACCCTCACTTTTGTAATTTCAGTCCGACTTGAATCAAACTTGGCGAAAAAATCGATTTCGGTACGTTAACCAGCAAATTTCAATTCTCTAAAAATGTCTTCGATATTTTTGCAAAACCTCATCTCACCACTGTAATCAACGTTAAAAACATAAATCAGCATTTTGAATTTTCAAAATTCGTTGAAATTAAGAAATTTAATTCGACGGCGTTCAGTGCTAATTTCGTATTTTCAGTGTAAAGTTTTTAAAAAATGCAGATTTCAATTATGATTATGAAGGTGTTAGAATTTCAGAAAAGGTTAGATAGAGAAAATACTTTTGGAAATTCGTTTCAATCTAATCAGCGAGGCAGCTGCGTGCCGCTATTATTTCGGTTTACTGTGAAACTATAAATTTCTTATTTCAAAATTGATGCGCAAAGTTGAGCATCTTTCTGACGAACCGGTTTTTGAGAAATTAGCTGTTTTCCGATGTTCTATCGATAGCTACCGAATTCAGTTTTTCTGAGAGATTGTGTGTAGCCTACTATTTTTTTATCATTTATTTGTGTAAATTATTTTCAAAGTATAATAAATTAGGCCTAGATTTCTAGAGGTCAAAATTGATTTCCACTATATTTTCATCTTTTTTACCGTTAATAAAAATATATACAGTAATATAACGAGTAGGCCTAAAGTACCTATGGTACTTATTCATTACCTGGTAACTTTCATATAAAACTGTGTTAATTAGGTTATTAGTGTAAATTTTTGTTAATAAAAAAAGTTTCTACTGTTTTTATTATAATTAAAACGTATTTAATTAATCGTTTTCACGATGAAAAATACGTTAACTTCTTTGAACTACGAGTTAGTCATTTTGAACATATGCAGGCCACTATTATTTTCGAACTTCCTGTAGTTTCGGCACTTTTATATTTTCTGTACTTATTCAAATTAGAAAAAAAATCGAAAAAGTGACTCGCATAACCTCAAAATGACTGACGCGCGAAAGAAGCTAAGGTGTTTTTATCGCTAAAACGATAAATTAAATGTGTGTTATTAATAATGAAAACAATAGAATGTTTTTTTAAATTACACTAAGAACCTAACACTGTTTAGCATTTAGTATAATTGCGTTAAGAACCTAACATGATTTTTTATGAAAGTTGGAAAGCGTGCACTCCGGATAATGAAAATGAATAAGTAGCCTGTCTATAAGGCCTTTACTTACTTGTGATGCAGCAAGCCGCTCCACGTGCGGAGATGCGCCAGCTCGGGCATGTTCCACTGTGTCAAGACATCTGCAACAGAACCAACACGCACATGGTTCAGTGGTAGACGTTCATTACGTAGTAGAAAACTGTATAAAGAATGTACATAGTACATATTGTAGATGGTGAAAAAAAATGATCTTGAGATTTTGATGGGTTATATCCGTTTTCAAGTTCCATGATTCAAACGTAGTTTGTGTCTGTTACTCTACGCGTAATGCAATATAAGCTAATATCGCTGAATACACAGAAAATTTACCGATTTGGCCTTTTACATACATGAAGAACATGGCCTACAGTGATAGCGACAAAAATCTATCGTGAGGTTATTATAAATATATTGCAGGTCTTTTGGGTAAGAAATTTATTTACGAAAAATCATCCTTTTCAAAATGACAGCTATTCAGAATCTTAAAAATTAATACAACTTATTATATATTTTCACAGTAAAGGTATAAGAACGAAATATTAAAATTAATGCAACAGAAAAATGTATTTGGATGGATAAATCCACTGGTAGTTTCCTTGAATCAGTTATTGTGAGTAAAGTAAACAAACTGTCACCCACCTCAGGGGCTCACAAGTTGTTAGTACAGGTTTGGAAATCCCGAAGTGCTCTAACTGGATTTTTCTTCATCTGTCTGCTCTTGGTGCCTATTCCTTCATCCTAAACCAAAGTGGTACAGTGAATACTGAAGATGCATGGCAGCTAATGGCTCAACCTTTAGTCTTACGTGTGGGCTTCAAATACCAGGCAACCTCAATACTTAAGTTCACCTTCCCTAGCCAGCATAAATGCATGCGAGGCTCCATACTGGTGGATATTTCCCTACTTACTTCTGTATTTTGGATACAAACTTTCTAAGCTCTAAAAACCATCGGGAATTGGCAAAAGTGAACCTGTAGATTGAAAACAGCATGGGGACTGTGTCTAACCCCTTGAAACCCACAAGTAGTAAACTGCAGCACACTACAAGAATGCTAGGCAAACCTACCAAATCTGGAAGTAGGGAAAGATGGTTAAATATTTAAAATATACAGATATTTCAGACGTACAAATGCCCATCAAGAGTGCAAAACTACAAATTGAGAAGAAAAGAGGTGGTAGCAAAGGTTATAGGTTCTAATAAAACCTAGAAGAAGAAGACCTCCCAGGGATCAAACCTTGAGTGTGAGAAACACAACCCTTAAAGGGATGATGACAGGGCTGTCAAAAATAGTACTTCAAGACTGGACGGCTGTCAGTCAAGTACATTAAGATCCTGAACTCTTACAGAGCACTATGGCCACATGTGAATGGGATAGGAATGCACAACGGAGAAACCTTGTGCAGGCTATACAGGAAGGAAGAGCTAAATACATAATCTATGATTGTGAAACTTTGGCAAAGGGAGTTTAGCTTCCAGGACCCTGAAGACTTTCAGCAGAATGATCTAGTCAATGAACAGCTAAAACTAAATGATGGCACCAGTCTATTGAACTGAAATTTAAAATGGCTTAGTTGCACAATAGATCATTTGACTGTGATGACACAAACCACATAACCTCAAAAACTAATTTAATTTAAGCCAAATGACCAAGATTTGGATTATATTTTTTAATGTAGTTGTGAGCCAAGATACAATGTTTCAGCTTTGCTATGTTGTAGAGTGGGGGTAGTTTTTGCATTGGCATTTTGATAAAATTGCATTATTTCTTTTATATTAAATGTATAAAAGCTCACATAGCAAAGCTTTTTATATCCCTGTATACATCACACACACTTTTATATATCCCTGCATACATTAACTTTCAATATTCTGTTTTTTGCATTATTCCTTTTTTAGAAATTTAGTTTCACGTAAATTCAAATTCAACACATCTCACAATCTTACTAAAAAGGTCAGCAAATTTTTTTATTAAAAAAATACTGTTTGTCAATCTTAACCTTAATGCACTGGTTACCAAAGTAGCCCCTTAGAAACTGGGAATGTCTAGCTAGTAGGTAGACCCATGTACTTTTCTAGATTTTAACTATTTTTTTTAATTTAATAGAAAATATTTGCTTTTTTTAGTAGTGCATGGCTATTAACTATAGACTCATTAAAATATAGGCCACACTTTACTTATAAGTTATAATAAAAGTGTAAATAATCATAACATTAAATGTTACAGCTAATAATGAAGACACTATTCACTCAACCTAGAAATAGTTTTACCATTGATATTAATATTTTTACAAGCTAATTTAATCAAAGAAATAAAACATGAGGGCAGCAACTATGTTGGATTATAATATGCTGTTATTTATGCTGTTTGACTTGCTTTATAAAATTAATGATTTCTAATTTTTTTTTTTTTATTACATACTTTATTATTTAATAGATATTCACCCATGGAAGATTAAATTTCTTACAATAAGTTACAATCTTATCCAATTTTTAACACACACACACACACACACACACACACACACACACACACACACACACACACACACACACACACACACACACACACACACACACACACACACACACACACACACACACACACACACACACACACACACACACACACACACACACACACACACACACACACACACACACACACACACACACACACACACACACACACACACACACACACACACACACACACACACACACACACATTGTACGATCTGACAATGCTGACAATGGTCAGTATATTCATAATGACCGCTGTAAAAGTCATTACAAGCAACTACTTCTATACAAAACTGTATTATTTAAGTTATTAAAGTAATTTTTGTTAAAGTTTCTATGGTTTTTTATCATTAATTACATACATTTAATTAGGGTAATTGTTTTTGCAATGAAAAATAAATTAGATACTTCCACATAGTAGTAATTTTTAAGTTATATGGGATACTTACACTGTTTTCATACAAAACTGTGTTAGTTGGGTTCTTTAAGTAATTTTTAAAAAAGTTTCTATTGTCTTTGTAATTAATTACACAAACTTAGTTTATCGTTTCCATTATAAAAAACATGTTAGCTACATTCGTGCAGTAGTAATTTTCAGGCTACGTGAGTCATTTTTTTTCAAAATTCTTGTAGTTTTTGCACTTTTATATTTTGTATTATTACTATTGGGCATGTATAGAAGTGTTTTGACACAAAAATTACGAAAAAAAGCCAAAACAAGTTAAAGTGCATGTTTGCCAAAAAATGTTAACTAATAATGTATCTTTGTAACATACATTATTGTCAATTATTTATTGACAGCACACATTGATTTATAGGCGTACATTATAAAGGCTAATTAATACCTAGCCTAATAAGTATACTTTACCATAGGTTAGGTTTGGGTTACTGTACTTTTATATTAAATCTGATTAGGTACAAAACGTAAAACAGTTACATTAAATTATTACTATTATTTCCAAATTTAAAGTTTTTAAAACTAAGACTAATTCTTACCTTATAGTTTTATTGTAGCTGAAATAGCCCAAGCCATGAATATTACACATTTAGTATAACATGATGTATCGAACTAATTATGTCAACAAAACTTAAAAAATTAACATTTCAAAACAAAATAATTTTTAAAGGAATCACAAATAAAATAAAATAATTTCTTTACACAAATTTAAAACACTTTTTTTAACAAATAAATATAAACAAACATAACCAAAAACACGGAACCACTCTCTTCCCTTGTACTTTATGCACTGACACTTTTCAGTCACTGCATTTCATTACAGTACTGTATTATATTAATCATGTAATACACTTCTCAAACATCATCACAGATTACTCACCATAAAACAGATTAGCAACTAAATACATTTAATCTATGACAAAGTGTTTAATCTGTGACAAACTTCAGCCCTCTAAGCGATTGTTGAGTTGATTTTTATATATAACATAGTTGCTACAGGAAAATTCACTGTAAAGATTATTGAATTTCGTGTAGTATAAAACAAAATAACGAGTAATTAGTGCAATTTCGTTTCTAAGCTTCGATAAATGTATAGAAATGCTATAGAAAAGCTACTGAATTAGGAAGTTCTGTACAAGTTATATTTTGGTTCTAGTCCAACTAAATATAGACAATATTTCAATAAATAATTATAATAAACAAATACAATATTTTACATTGTAAAATAAATGTAATGTTTATATGGTTTAGGTATATTTTTATTTTATAATTGGCGAAGTTGCTTTTGTATTTTTTTTTTTTTTTTTTTTTTTCCCGGCGAAAAACCGTTCAGGTTATCATCGCCGTCACGAAAAATGAGAGTATATATATATAAAAAAAAAAATTAAACAAAATTTTACTTAAGAAAAAAGCAACAAAAACAACAACAACAAACTATAACAGTAAAAATAAATTAAAAATTTAGATAACAGCTATAGATATATTACACTTAAGAACTAAGTAACAATAAATAATGAATAAAATTTAATAACAATTCGTAAAACTATGCATAAACATAACAGAAATAAAGTTTTTAAATAAAATAAATAAATAAAATAACACAAGAAATAACAACTATATATATTAAATTTTATTTAAAACATTCAAACGATGAAGGAAGTATAGAACGATGAAGGAAGTTGCTTTTGTACAGCTGACTGCAAGATTCTCTTTCAAAAATCGTAGGCATATGCTACCTGTACAATTTTTCTTATCTGTGACTGAGACTTAAAAGAAGAAAAAACAAGATATAGGTAGATAGGTTATGTCTGTTTTCTTGATCTTGTATTAAGAAGTTATTATTGTTTTTATGTTTAAAAGTAGTTATTATTTGTGACGAAATGTGGAAAATTGTGCCAAGGTTTTCACGCAAAGTACTTGCTTTGAATGTTTGTAAACGGCAGCATGTTTTATCACAAAGGTATTTTATGTCAGGTTCATTTTCCCTGCAAGATGAATGGGATAAGAGAATGAAGTCTCCAATTTTAAGTAATATTAATGTAGATGACATGCATTATGAACTAGAAAATCAGTTTAATCACTTTGCGTCAGCAAGTGCTTTAGACATTGATTTGTTTGCAAATGCTGTTAATAGTGAAGAACATATTGAAGAAGTCGAAGACATTGTACACAAACTTAGATTAAGTCCAGAAGCTATAAACATGTTGGATTCAACTCATCATGCTTTTATTCGTTTATTTTTAACATATGGTAATACTGATGAGTTGTTAAGGGTATTAAATGATAGGTTAAATTATGGAATATTTCCTGATAATTACACTTTCATATTAATGATGGACAAGTTTCTTCAGAATAATAATTTTAAATCTGCTGCAAAAGTTGCAGTTCTCCAAATGCTCCAAGAAGATTTTTCAAACCCAGTTGTTAAATATATGGCTTTATATTCTTGTCTTAAATATCTTGAAAACCCAACTCCATGGAATCCTGAATTAGAAGAAGTAAAACCCGATGAGGATGATGAGGAAGAAATCAGAGTGCGTGTAAAATACCTGCGTAATCCTTATTTTGATGACCATTTTGATTTAGTTGATCCTCATCATTTAATAGGAAAATCATTAATTATGATTGGACGTGAAATATCTGATGATTTGGGAATGACATGTCAAATAATTGGTAGTGGTCTTTATAATAAATTGGATCATTTGAAATATTTATTAGAAACTTGTCTTAATTCAAATAAAAAACTGCAAGTATTTAAAGATGGAATAACTTTGTTAAATGATCATTTGAGTAAACACCCACCAAAAGAAGGTGATGAAGGAAATGAATCTGATGCTGCTAAACAAGAAATTAAGAATTTGTTGAGTCAATTAGAATCATCAGGACTTATTTCTACAGAAAATTTGTTGAAATCGACTGAAGATAGGCTTAAAAAAGTTATAAAGGAACGAGAACACATTGAAATTGAACAACAAACTAAGGTTGGTTAAGTTTATATATATATATATATATATATATATAAACTTCTTACACTTTTAACATTTTACAATGTATACAGTTTATATTATTTGCTTTTAGTTTAACCTACTTATTTAAGTATTAGGCCTCTGTACTTCTATAGATCCTATGTCTACTGGGCCTAACCTTCTTACAACAGGTTACAGGAACTGTCTATAGCTAGTATCTATGGTATCTATTTACAGATACTCATAGGTACTGTTACAGGTCGACAGAAAATTCAATTTGATTTATTTGTTCCAGCTATATAGTGACTGGGAAATTTTAAGAACGAAACTTCTTCAAGACCAATTAAAGAGAATACAGAAAGAAAAACAACTAGCTGAAATAGAAGTTGAAAAACAAAAACTGAGAGAGAAAGAAGACGAGCTATTCTTTTTTGAAAATGAACAAAAAATTGATTTAATTAATGAATACAAATACGAAAGACCTCCTACAAAAGTATATCTAGGGCGAAAGAAGAAGCCAAAATCGTCAGATGAAGTCTATATTCCTCCAGAAATTACTAAAAAAAATTAATTTGAACTAGATTGTAATGTATTGTTGTTTTGTAATAAAATATGTGACTTACCAGTTTATACCTTTTTTATTGTTTACCTAAAGTGCAAAAATTGTAGTCTAAATAAAAATTGTTTTAAGTTGTTTTACTTGATTACTAAGATATTTTTAGTTTAAATCAAAATGTTGAAACAGTAATGAATCATTGTTGTTAAATTTTAATTATTATTTTAGTTCCTAAGAAACAACAAAGTTTTAGCCCTTGGTCACAGTGATGATATTTAAGTTTGTTTGTTAATGTTTAAGAGTGAACATATTGCTGTCATTATATTTATTATATCTAAGCGTGTTTCAATAAGAAGAGTATTAAATAAAGTACTCTACACATCCCTTCATTGTATATACTTTTTTTGAAATGTGTTTTTTACATGCTTGTAAATATGTTGCCTTGTAATGAACAATTTACACATCAGTTTTTAAGGTTGTAAATAGCCTAGGAGCATTCTATTAGCAAATCTGCATATTTTTTAAACACTAGGTTGAATAGGATTTGTAAATTTTGGTATATACAAAATTATTATGTTAAAATGTTTTTAAGAGTTCAGTAGGAAAATTCAAGAAATAATTCAGGAGATACCATTTTGGCATGTAAGTACAAATATAATATTTATTTTTCTTCTTCCAAAAGATTTTATATTTTCATACACTACAACGCAGCACTACTGCCAAAGTAATAGTTATACCACTGCATTATTCTCTAAACATGAACTAGGATTATTGCTTTAAACATGATAAAGATTATTTATGCAACTTAGGTATGTTTGTCCATGAACTATATATGGGGCTTGGTGGTCGAAGTGACTAAAGCATCAGTCAAGCAACTGCACATTAAAGGTTCTTAGTTCGATTCACAGTTGCTCCTGTTGCTTTTCCCTTACTGTTAACACTGATCCCTCATCCTCATTAGTCCATCTGCCATAAAGTATGGACGTTAAACAACAAAAAAAAAAGAAGGAAGTATATATTATAATATTAAAACAATAGGATGATATTTATTTATTTAAAAATAAAGTCTCCATAAAGGTTTAAAGAAATTAACTAAAATTTATGTATTTATTGAGAAAGTTTTCTAAATCCGTATAGTACTTAGTATAAAATGTTACTGGCAAACATTTTTACAATTCCAAAGAATTTTTATTGTTTTAAAATCTTTTGATTAAATAAAATAATAATATAAGTCAAAACAGTCTTATACGTTTCCTTAAAATACATATTTTTAAGTAATTGCAACGTGCTTTTTTTGCTACTTTGAAGCAAGTAAATTTCTAAAAAAAAAAAAATAACTTCATAAATGACCTAATTTATTAGTAAATGTTTTTATATTTCACAAAACAAAATCAGATAAACATATAATGTTATTGATAATTTATTTTTACCATCATTAACCTGAATAAAAGTTTTTGTTTGTGTAGGTTATGCACTGACAAAAATGAAATAAAATTTGCAGAAAAATTCATGTTTTTATTTTTGAAAGTTTGCATGGTTGTTGTGTTGACAGGATTTTGTTGGGTCAACTTGTCCAAACCATTACCAAAATCAATTTTAAATTAAATCACAGAAAATTTAATTAATTTTAACATTCATTTCATGGTACCAAGTCTGGATCGTACCATGATGGAAAAGAGAATAGTCAAATTTCCAAAATAAAATTGGTGATACGATCCACTCTTACTTAATGTATTTGAATGAATTAAATACATTTAAAATGTATTTTAGAAAAATAGCCTGCTCTACAAAATATATATTTTTTTTACATGATGAGACATTTTCCATGTTCAGATTTATTTCAACAAACTTTTGAAAAAATCCTTAGTCATGGAAAACATTTCATATTTAAACTTTAACAAGTGTGTAGTCTTCGTAATTATCTCTACTTAGATAATTATATATTTTTAAAAATGCTGTTGATAAAATTGGTAAGCCCTTGGTCCAAAGTATGTAAATAACCAAAGAGTAGATTATAGCTTTGAATACCATGTGTACCCAGTATAACCTAGAACAAAGTAAACATACAGGAAACGTTAACTGAGTACTATAGCCTCCTTTATCCAGACTAACTTTCTAAACAAGAAAGATTTTAAAATTATTCAACTAGTGTTGAACTCAATGTAGCAATTCACCCTTTGCCTGAAGGGGAGAGCAATTTACCTGTTCTTTTAACTTCCAATAATTATCTTTAGTAATTTAAATTACTAAACCTGTACTTGTAAAAAAAATAATATTACAAAAAATATTTTTAAAATGTACACTTTCATTTGCCCTTTTGTAAAAAATATGTGTGCATTAGTGTAATAACACAAAATTAAGATCCACTTTAAACAATGAAAACTTAGAAATTTTTATTATTGCTATCCCATGGAGCTACTCTAGCTTCTTGCATCCAGCTCATATTACTTTCACTCATATACTAATGACACATTCACTACTCTACATAGCTTGGTTAACTCTAAAGTGTAAAGTGACCCGAGCTAATGTACTGACAGCCTAATAGTGTAACACACAGTGCCATGAGATATCTGGTGACCTCCCACCTAGAGTACCTTAGCCTTAAAGACACATGATGGGTTCTATAAGGACACACCTCATATCCCTAGCTATATGTGGGACAAAAATGAGTGATAATCTAAAATAGAATAAGGCAATCTCAAAAAGCTGGTCAAATGGAACACAACTTTCTTTATAAGGGTCAAAAGAAAGAAAAAATGAAAGGAAATGAAAATTTACAAACACCTTAATAACAGTCTAGGAAGTCGCCAATTGGAAGTTAGGGACCTTAAGTTACAATTGGAAGTTAAGTTACAAACCTTAAGTCCTCTCTAAATCCTAGATTTTCCTAAGAGCATCTGAGCATCTCATGAATATATAAAAGAGGCAAAATAGATCTTCAAAGCTTGCAGTGCAATCAATAACTGAAGCAGAAAACCTATCAGAAATCAATCCATTGGTTAATCAATACCTAAAACCAAAGGATTGAGGAATGATGGCATTGGAATAGGACGATTCTGGGGTTATACTTGATCTCATGGAATCTACCAGTGATGAATCATAACAGACTGTGAGTATGCCAAGCACCTAACCTGCAATAGAAGAAGTAAAAAACTCTGTTCAATTTGCAGAAGTGGAACTGGAAAGTAAAAATTTGGGAAAGGAGGAAACTGGTGTTGCACTCAATCCTGTGGAATATGCCAGCAGTTAATCACAGCAGATAGTGGGAATGCTGGGTGAACTTACCAAACCTGCAATAGAGAAAGTGGAAGATGAGATCAAATATCTCAAAATCAGTAAACTGCCTTGAAGAGTAGGTAGTAGAGGAGCTTCCAGTAAAATAGGCAGGGACCTGTCAGGAATAAATCCACGATTTGACCTTTTCATCAACCCGAAGAAATTAAGATCTGATGAGGGTATCCCAGGAGATGATGGTAAACTGTACTCACTGGAGGGCATACAGCTGAAAGTAGTGTTGGCTAAGATTGTTCCAGATGGCAAAGACTGGATCCCAAAACCCATGGGTGAGTTTCCACCAGATGAAGATTCTGAGCTTAGGGCAACTTAAGAAACCATAAGACTCACTATAGGGCACTGTGTTCTCAGTGTGAACATGATTATACCATAGAGAAACTGTATGTAGGTTATGCAGAAAGAGGAAACTGCAGACCATATAAGGTACGAGTGTAGTGTTTTTGTTAGCAGGAGACACCTTAAGGACCCCCAACAGAATTAGTTAGTTAGAACCAACAACAGTTAGTTGGAAGACTGCTATCATTGAGGGCATTAGGCTGCTGCTGGGCTAGTTCCCAAAAGGCATAGGAAAGAATTGGTTTCTATATCAGCATTTTTTTTATTTTACCTTCCTTCACATTGTTTAAAGTTGTTTTGCAATGCTTAAATTTTACTTATGCAAGGCTTTAAATAAATGAAGTAGTCAGACAGAAAAATCAGAGGATTGCATTAAAAAATGTCAACAGTCTTTTCTTAATTTAAATATTATTCTTGTGTAATCCAAATTTTTGTATCATATAAAGATATTGTGTTTAAAAATGTCTGATATCATGTTATATCACATTTATATTTTAAAAAAATAAGTATTGACTAACCAACAAAATATTTGAATCAATATAAGACCACTTTAGGGGGCACTTATACCAACTTTTTATGTTACACTTCCTTTGTTCATCTATAAATATTAATTCTATTATTCTGTTAATCCTTATATTACTTTTAAAAGTATTTAACTGCAGTATTTTTAAAATAAATAAAAGATTTGATTTATATTTCAAATATAACACTTATTTACCTTTTCATTTTTGCCTTGCTTTCTTCTAACATACTGTCGTCTTCCTTAAATAGATATAGCCTCATGCCATCAAGACCAACCTCAAAAAGGTGCTCCAAATTTTCAGAGTATGGCACCAAATAAAACATTTCTTTGTCAGGAGATTCAAGTGCCGACCAAAGAACTTTGAAATTGCAATTGTCGAAATTGTATACGTGACTTGTAAACCATCGCAAACAATCATAGTTTAATGTGTACAGTTTCCTGGTTAGTTTCAGTGCTCTAGGCAAAACAGATTTACGTATATTAAAATTTGAATTTTACATAAAAATAATATTTAAAATCAAATAATTTATTTTAAAATTATTGTACAATATTAAATAAATGAAACAATAAAGTTTACCTTAATTTACAAAAAAAAAATTAAATTTTATTTGTTCTGCAGCTTTGTAACCATAAATCAATAATCTTTAAATATTCATAACTTGTTTATCTTGTAAATCCGATTCAGAATCAGTGTTGAAATATGCATAAATTAATATTTTAATTTAAAAATTTTACTGAAAATACAAATATATAAGCTGGCCTCTGTAACATTAATTTTAATTGAATTTAAAAAATTAAAATACAGTCATCACTCAATATTTTGCACTTAAAGGGACCAAATTATTATTGAGAGTGGCAAAATATAGATAATTCAAAATATGGAGGTTCATAAAAAGGAAAATTTACTACATCAACTTAACAGTACAATTGATACATTTGGTAATATATTTTTGTCCATTATATTTTGATGTATTCATTATCACAATTAACAAGAAACAACAGCTCTATCTAAATGATATTGCACTTGAAGTGTTTGTATAACAACTGATTGACATAGTTTATTATCCAAGCACTTACTAACTCACTCTGCTTAGTCTGTACATGCCACATATAATGTCATTTCAGTTTAACAGTAAAATTTGTTTATGCAACAACTCTGCACAATGTTGCCTAACATTTTCAAGCCATTACTTTTCCATTTCATAATAACAGATTAGCCATATTTTATCAGTAAATAAATGTGTTTGAAAGGAAAATTTTTCAAGGATCCAGCATCTCAGTATGAATGAAAGATTTTTACTAAACATACAAGTGCGAATTGTTGAGCAATGACTGTAGTAATTTACACAAATTTAACGCTGATTATGATGTCAGTTTCCAAAAAAGTATAAGTTGAAATAGTTGTGAATATTTCAAGATTTGGAATAGTTGAATGATTTTTCTAAGAGTAATGAACTTATCTAAGATATTACAAAAACTTATTTTTGTGCAAAATGTAAAACAATTAAAACCAAAATTGTAAACGCTAAAACATTGATACATAGGTATACACGCACATGTAACGTTTCAAAAATTTGCTTTCATCATGTCATCGAGTGACTTCTGTGTGCCATATTTATATGACACCATTAGTGATTTTATTGTATTTGTTAAGGGAATACATAAAATAAAATTTTTATCTTACATAGTGTTTTTGCCTTTCACCCACAGCACACAGTCAGCTATTGCAGCTGGAATAATTTGCAAAATCCAAAAGTAGATGTAATATAAAAGCAAACTATTTGTCATTATTGCAAATGGATACCACAGTGGATCTTTGAAAGGTTTTGTCTTGATAATTTCAAATCCTTTCTCAAGTAATTCATTAAACGTTGTAGTGACTACATTACCGTAGGCTATGTTATAAACTGGTATTTCATTTTTTTTACACCTGGAAAATAAATTTAAAACATTTATGAAAACAGGATCCGAGATAACTTAAAAA
Organism: Callitettix versicolor; assembly: GCA_022606455.1. Classification (NCBI taxonomy): domain Eukaryota; kingdom Metazoa; phylum Arthropoda; class Insecta; order Hemiptera; family Cercopidae; genus Callitettix; species Callitettix versicolor. Next base: position 45,184,310 of record CM040189.1, read on the forward strand.
AGAGTCAACTATTAATTTAATGATATTTTTAAGAACTGAGATAACTTAAGAAAGAGTCAACTATTAATTTAGTGATATTTTCAGGAACTGAGATAACTTAAAATAGAGTTAACTATTAATTTAATGATACTTTCAGGAACATAGATAACCTAAAAAAGAGTTAACTATTAATTTAATGATATTTTCATGAACTGAGATAATTTAAAAAGGAGTTAACTATTAATTTAATGATAGTTTCAGAAACTAAGATAACTTAAAAAAGAGTTTGCTATTAATTTACTTGTATAAAACTCTATATAAATATTATAAAGTCTTTACTAATTAGACTAACTTGTAGGTAGTATAAGATAAAATATTTAGAAGTCTAGAATCGCAAACAAATGTGCTGCATTTAAGGTACAAATTCTGTATGCTTTAAATAAGTCAACTACTTTTCTCTTCTAAATTCTTCATGTTTTCTTGTTTCAGTATGCATATTATTATTATTAATGAAGTATTTATTTCCATATTATTATAATTTTCCCATTTTAAAGTATGGGAAGAAGAGAAACCTCTTCTAGCCTTACATATTATAATACAATGATTTTTTTTTTATATTGTAAGCTAAATATGTAATTTATTATTTTAAACTAAAAATTTCCCTTTTTATTTTGAAGACTGTATCGGCTCATGAGTTATTTAAGAAGGAAAACTGTTAAGTTTGTATCAGTTCAACAAACCAAATCATAAATCACCTTTCCACATTAAAAAAAAAAAATATAAATTGTGTAATTCACTGGAACACTTTGGCTTTTTCAAAGAAAACCTTGAAAATTTTAAATGTGATTAATTCATATATATTTACATATATGGCCTAATTTAAAAAAAATAATCATGTACATATTAATAAACGGTTACATGTAATAAGTAATGTATAAGTGTGTAAGAATAATGTAGGCTACTTTTTTTTATAGTATTTTATATAATTTTTATTTATATTTAAGGTCTCTGTTGCTTACTTTGACCAGTTGCCACTATAACTATAAAACAATATACACTAAATAAACAGAGTGTTACATACATGTTGTTGACAATATTATACCATGTAGCTACAATTATTCCATTGGCTGTGTAATCAACAGGTGAGTAGTCAAGATAAGTGTTCGCATCCCCTAACACTACCCTTACAACACCTTTAATAATGCCAACTGATATCATGAGAATACCATTCATATTATCAGTCCATCCAGGTACTGGTCCTAGTAGTGAGTTACATACTGGAAGAAAAAAACAAATGTGAGTGTTCATTAGTAATTAGTATTACTTATTGGATAAATTTAGAAAACAAAAAAAAATTGTAATTACTTTATTTATTGCTGTTAACAAAACATACGTCATTATTTATTTTAAAACAGTAGAATGAAATAGAATTGATAGGAATATTTTTTTTAATAACAGGAATAAAACACTACCATGTACAAAATTTACTAAACTGTAATTTGATTTTACATTAATTTTACTACAACGTCTCTGTTTATAGTCTGTAATTTTAGTTTCAAGTAACGTCACCAGGAACGTTGTTGTTAATTCGTGGCAGTTTAATATAATAATCTCCTGCAAAAGGCGGTATATTTTTATAAGAAAATTTTAAAATCGATACTGCATAATTTGATAGCAATACATTAGTACGGATATTTGCCCGGAATGTGCTACGCTCTGGTGTAATTTTCATAAAACTATTTTAGACTTACACCGATACTGCAGAATTTATTACAACAAACTAATATTTGTTTACCGTAATTTGCTGCACTCTTCTGTAATTTTCTTAAAACTACTTTAGTTTTACTATAGACAAATTTTGATATATATATAATTACTTATTTGTTATCTATTCAGCTTTTTTTCATAAATTACGGTACAAAACACAAGAATACTGCCAAAATAAATGGTTAATTTTATTTAATTTCAGCAGTTAAAAGTATATATCTTATTAACTGGAAACAACATACTTAATACGCATATTGGCACTAAGAAACATGTCTTTCTCGGTAGTTTCCATAGTTGCCAACAGATCGCATCCAAAGTCAGTGTCCCACAAATATAATACCTTATAGCTTTTTGCAAATGATAACATTAATTACATTATTTAAATTTTAACATTAATTAATATGTTTACTTAATTCTGAAAATATTTAATTCATTTACCAACAGAAGGCCTTGTAATGATAACTGGAAGATCCTCTCGAACATTATTTATGATTTGTTCAGCTAAACTCTTGGAAAATGTGTATGTATTTGGATGTGTACACAGTATTCTAAACACAATAAATTAATTATGTTATTATCTGGTAGTAATATCACACATTAAAAATAATTTTATCAGAACTCAAATTTTTTAAACATTTTTTAACTATGTTATACAGTAGTGTTTCATTATTATTATATAAGTATTTAAGGTGTTGGTTTCTTAGCAATCTAACTATGAAGGCTACAGCTGTAACAGTCTTGTATTTTTGCTCCCAAGTCAGATTTTGGGAAATACAGTGATCCATACCACAGGTTTGCTTTGGGCATTGTGAACTACATTTGAGTAACATTTTGAAAACACTCATTAGAATTCATTTAAAGAAAATCAGATTCTTACCTTTTTAAAAATTAAAAAATGGGCCTGAAATATGGGTTCATTATTCACATAAAATCAATCAAATATTTTAATCACCTGAATCATATACACTTGTAAAACACACCCGCTTAGTGAAATGATAACAGGTAATATTTTGTACATTGCTATAATGTGAATAATTAATAAAATCAATTTTTACTTTATATTTGAAAATATTACAATGATGTCTTCAGAAATACTCGTCATACGTGAATAAAAACAAAACATACTTACTTTTGCCGTAAAACTTCGAGGTTTCTATGAACACTTTCATCTTCAGACAGTCTTAATTTAAGCAAATCTTCGTAAGCAAAATCGTTTTCATAAATCTGTTCTTTTATCAAAGTATTTGTCAGGTGAGAATTTGAATATGTAGTGGAAACATAAACCAATGCCTGAAATCAATAATAACTTTGTGGTGCCTTTATTTGTTAAAGTAATTAATATATATAGTATAAAATACGATTAAATCCATTGACCATCCTTCAGTACTAAAATTGTTAGGTTATAATTTAAAAATTATCTGCCTATCGATCTAAATAGATTAAAATCTCACTATCTGTCTATCTCACTAACTACTGATCTCACTATTTAAGTTTTTTGCAGTCGAACTATGGTGGAATTCAAAAACAAATTGGTATAGAATAATCATTAAAAATTCCAACTCAAATCACATTAATGACAAATAAATAGTTAAGCTACTTAACAAAAAAAATTATGATTTACTTACCAATTAAATGAAGATTAATGTTTATGTGTGCAAATAACTATTAATAGATGTACTAGTACTCAAAATACATCTTGTAATTTGAATCCTAAACCACTTTTGCAATAACAGTCTTCCAGTTTTTGTGTACTGTTCCAACCAGTCTTTTACTGTAAGACCTGTAAGGGTTGTGCTTCTTACACCGAAGGATTGATCCCTGAGAGGTTTTCTGCTACTAGCTTTAATTAGAAGCTTCTCTGCTTCCATTTCCTCTATTATCAATTTGCAATTTTTCCCTATCTTAACTAATCTATTCAGTATAACTAAACAGGTAGTCTAACACATACACATCTCACACTTCTTTCACCGCAGATTGGAGAGGTCCCTACAGTCTGCTCGTGAGTTCCATAGTTCCACCTACAGACACATTTTCCTCCACTTCCATACTATTTTCACTCCCGAGATTCACTTTTCCCATTTCCTCAGGATTTTACAGCATTTGTGAGTTTTTATGATGTGTTTCTAGCATTAAATCTCCACTAGTTGCTATGAAAATAAAATGTCCACTCTTACAGAATCCTACATGCATAGTTAACAGCAGATTTAAACTGAAGGTATCCACAGTCCATTACTGGAGTTAAGCTCCCATTTAGCCACACAGCCTTCTAGATCCATCTAGGATTGCCGAACTCATACTCAGAATGTATCTCTAAAGTGAAGAGTATAGTAGGCAGAAACTTATAATAAATTTTAAACAAGCCAAAAAGTACACATTAGCAAATATTAAAATTAGTTTTACTTGTACAAAAGTATGATTTAATAATCTCCAAATAATAAATTTACTCAAATATCACCTGAAGTAATGGACAGTTCTTTGCAAGCTGCACGACTTCATAGGTTCCATATGTGTTTATAAGTAAGGCCGTTTGTAATGAATCATCGAATCTGACTGAAGCTGCGGCATGAAAAATTAATGTCACATTTTCTTGTATTACCTAAAAAAATTATAATCAATCATCGTTTAAAATTCTTATTGAGAAAATATTTACTTATAATTTATATCAATTAATTCATAGACACAAAAAATATATAATTAGTAAATTTTACTGTAACATACTGAAAATTAAATTTAAAATATTATTATTTTGTTTTAATATTATTGTGCTTTGTGAAAACCAGTCATTTCACAGTTTTTATAAAGCTTCAGTGTAGATCCTACCTACATTGTTACTTATAGTAGAATATTCAAATTATTATTACTGTTTATACAAATATTTGTCTTCATTTTTGTATAAGAGAAAGTAAGTAATTTACTTTTGATCTATAAACATTCCTATTTTTATGCTAGCTATTTTTAGCATCAGCTGTTGTGAAGCTCTTTTGTTTTCTTGGTGACTTCAGGTTCCTTTGATTACATGTAAGTGTTAGTTTCTATTTTTGACTACTTAGGATATCAGCCTTGAGTATTTCTTTTAAGTCTTTAGTATTTTAATTAAATAAGGAACTTGGCTTATGTCCTAGTTTTTGTTTTGAGTTAGGCACTTGAGAACAAGAGTTAATCTGTATTCTCGAAATGTCATGTATTGTTTCCAATTATGGCAAAAATGTGTGCATTAACAATAATAATGCTTACCTATTATTTCTTTTTACTTTTTTAGAATATATCAGTTAAAAAAATCTAAAAAAGATTAATGCGAAAGAAACACAAACATAAAATTTACCTTTTTGTCTTGCGGAGACAGACCAAGTCCGAGCTTAGCAATGTTGCCTTCAAATAAAACTACTTTATCTAACCCATTTGGTTGTTCTTTCTTCAGTACATCAAACAGCTGAAACATTAAGCAAGCTGATTCAAGGCTGCCAACTTAAAATATTTTAAAACTGAAAGAAAATATAGTTTTTTATATACAATTTATTGTATATACAGTATTATGAATGAAGCAGTGTATGTTGAGACTAACCACAAAGTACTTCCTGTATTTGTCACCAAACAATAATACTATATTTGTAAAGAAATGTTGCTTCATTCTGTATTGATAATAACTGGTCAGGAAATAACCAGCTGTTTCATTACAAAATCTAAGTTTGCAAACTGTCTGTAGAAAAAACTGTAATGATGAAAATGTAAGAGATCTGTTATCTTAAATCTAACTTGACAAAAATAATCAACCCTGATCACGACAATTAATATTTTAGTAAATTTGCTTCCGAATCAGAACTTTTGGAGAGATTGAAAACTATACAAATTATTTGTCTTGAAGGACTACTTTTTAGACAATAAAAATTGTTAAGTATATTTAGAAAAAAAATTATTTTTGTTTAATTTTTCTTATATCAGCTTGATTTTCAGGCAACTGAAAATTTGAAAGTTAAAAAATGCTAAATTATTTTATGATGAAATTAGGTTTTCAAACAAGTGTAAAATAAAAATAGGAATGAATTTTAAGGTGGTCAGGGTTTCATTTTTTTTTATTCCTTTCAATCTTGTAAGATAGCTGTGCACTGTAATTATGTAACAAAGGGCTCCTTATGTGTAACAACCATATTTCTGAGACAGCTGTAAGGGGGAGAGAAAATTTGGTTCACTTACTGGTTCCTGCGTGATTGAAGTCCATCGTTCTTTTGGGCTTTTGTTCCTCTTAGACCTGAGGATGAGGTACAGTGCTTTGATGTTTGGACAGTCTCGCAGCAACTTTTCTATGAGAACTTTTCCCAAGAAACCAGTTCCACCCGTGATAAAAATAGTTTGACCAGAAAAGAATTCTGGAATGGTTGGCTTTAGAGCTGTTTTCATGCTGCAAACTATTAAATAAAATTTGTATGAATATTTCGTATTTAAAAAAAAAACACTGAAAATGTCTTAGCTATATAGATTTTGTATAATAAAATAGAGAAAAACATTGCACAAACTCTCCTACATCTGTTTAAATTATTTTTAAAAAATGTCCAAATGAAACCTACAATATAAACAAAGTAGTATATTGTAGTATATTCAACAAAGTAGTATATTCAAATAATATAATTGTAAACAACATCTAATTTTATTTTCTCTTTATTTATGTAAGAACATAAGGTCTAATATTATGCATTGGAAAATTATTATTCTGTGGTGCTGTGGGAAGGGGAAGCTATTGTTCACCAAAACAGTTGATTTAATCTCACAGATGTAACTTCCATAATACTATTTCATCTGCAATTATGTTTATTGTATGCTGAGCCCTTGGATAGGCTTTGGTTTAGTAAAAAGTACTTGAAATATTTTTTTTGTAGAAATTTAATAGACAGCCGGAAGCAAAATGATCATATCTGTTTCTGAACTTGTTTCTTTTATAGACATTTTTGTTTACAATGGCCACCTGATTATGTACACAAATACGGGTTATTCCTTTATGAATAACAGTTGTTATTGTATTAAAATTTTTACTTTGATCGAATATTCACCTTTTACTTGGGCATAAATATAAAACTTAAAAACTAAAACATAAACCTAGATGCGAAAAATTATACTAAAACTTAAAAACAAGAAAATAAACTTCTCCGGCAGAGGCAGCTGATGGGTTTAGCAACCCCACCGTACCTCTAGCTCAAACTGCTCTCACTCATCCACTGCAGACGAATTCGAAAACAATTTTGAAGCAGGCTGTCCAATTTTAGTTGTTCATTAAAGTTAGACAACTTAGATTTTTTTCGGCTAAAAACTGTACAGGTTATCATCACCGTGACACAAATTTGAAATAACATAACTTACTTATTTTAAAATCATAATTAAAAATACATAATAAAGGTTAAAATACGTAAATAAACACACAATATAATAACATTTATAAATATTTACTTAGTACTAGTTAAAAATAATATACCTTAAAAACAACATACACAATTTTTTGTAGGGTTGTAAATGGGCCCTACAATAATAATAATAAATTAAATAAATATAAAACATACTTAAAACTAATTAACAAAGAACACAACCGAAATAATAAATTGATTTTAGGGATGTAAAAGGGTCCTACAATATTATATTTGTAAATATTAAATTTTATTAAATAAATCAAGCTGGTGAAATATCATCTGAGACATCATTTCCCAACATCAACTGTAACGCAACTGCCCAATTTAAATCTAAACTATATGTTTTGGAAACCATCGTAATCGAGCAATACATGTCTTACTGTGATGGTTTCCCTACATAACTTGTATTGAGGTGGGTCTCTGCCTCCCATACAAGGGAGGCCATGTGTTAGCAAGGAGTGACCAATGCAAAGACGGGTAATCACCATCTCTTGTCTACGATTTGCACATATTGACAACCTCCAAGGACGAACTGTATTTTTATTTACCTTAATTATGTTGTTATCCATAGCTACCCACTCATTCTCTCAATCCAACAGAAGTAAATGTTTTGACTAACTTTGAATAGCATATGTTAGTTGTAAGTCAGAACAGAAATGCTGATGACAATGACATCAAAGCTAAACTTTTACATAAACACTTGTACGAACTTGAAAAAATTGGGTTGAGAAAATACCCTTAACCACTGAGAAAGGAAAGCTCTGTACTCGATGGGTCACTGTATCCAACACAGTCACAAACATTCATAACAAGTGACCTCACTTTGTACAGACAACCTGATGATCTTCAGCCCTACAGGAGCTTCTACAGAAGTTGGAAACCTAGTGAAGCAAGTTCTAATACTTATGAAGGACATAGAATTAAACTGGATTGTCTAGGGACTTGGACGTGCACAAGAAGCCTCAAGGTTGAAATGCCAAGGGGTAGAAACACCTTCTAAATAGAAACTGAAATTATACACAGCTGATATTAAAGAAAAATGGACACTTATTTACAACATATATAAATATTGTATAATTTATCAAACTTTTTTTACTTAACTTCCATACTTTAAGCCAGATATGATGATGGATCAGCGTTAACGGCAATGGGAGTAACTGCGATTAGAACTTACAACCTTGAGGTGAGCAGTTCTGAGACGCAACAGACTGAGTGGTGCCTTAACCACATGAACCACCGAGCCACCAGCGCTCAAATAATTACGGTAACTGGGCTGGGCATATAGTACAGTGGCGTTCATTAATAATTTACACGTTTATTAATGATATTTCTTATATACAATGTGCAAGGTATATTTTACTGTAAAGACTTTAAACAGTTTTTGTGCTAGATGAGACAGGTATGTAGTATAATGGCGTTAACTTTAATTTAAATATTAATTATTGAGGTTATTTATGTACATAATTTTAAGCATAAAATTATTAAATCTAAGAAAAATGTCAGTGTCTAGTTTTAAACTCATGTTTCTTAGTTTTACAAGCACAAATCATAGCAAGAAGCTTTACGCTATAAACAATCAACAGTAAGCGTGAGGTTTTTTACATTCATGCTATCAAGAAATTCGTTTTTCCCTCGTATAAGAAAGCCCTAGGTCAGCCTAAAGAAATTTTAACCTCAAAAACGAAAACTCGCTCTCAAAATGCCGTGTATTGTTTCTGTATGAAAAAATCACGGTTACAAATCTTCGAACAAAAAATATAACCACAGTCTTGACACTATTTTAACATCACAAAATTTTGATTAATTTTTGAATAAGTAAGTTAACCGCATTAAATTACCAGCCCACAGATTTATTGACATACTTTGTGATGTGTGATAATGCGGTATGTGAATTCCCATTATTGTTCTTCTATTGTTCTGTTGTGGTTTCGACCTTGGTATTATGTTAGGCTATTACCACGCTGAACAAAAATAGTTCATCAAGAAAAATGAACCAAATACTGGAAACGCTCGTGATGGTTTTTTATTCAAATGCTGCATTTAGGGATTTTTAACTAATAGAAATGCTTTTATTCACTGATATTAATGTCTACAATAAAAATGAACGTTTATAAAACATTGTTTTATTTGGATTTATTGAAACGAAACTTTTAATGTTAGCTTTGGCGAGAAGAGTGAATATTAAAGATTTTTTTTTTTTTTTTTAACGTCCGACTATTGTGCACACTTGGGCTAATGCAGACGATGGGATGATTTATAGCGTATGAAAATGCCAAGCCCTAGCCGGGAATCGAACCCGGGTCCTTGGGATGAAAGCCTAGTACGCTATCCACTAGACCACCGAGGCGGCGGAATATGCGCAAGGGTGAATATGAAAGAGTGTGCCGAACGGAATAATATAACAGAAATATGGAACGAACGAGCAAACAAATTTCTTATCTATTTCTGTCTCTTTTTCTTCATTCTTTTCGATAACAGTACACGCGTATTATACGAAAGCTGCTTTAGTTTCGGTATTTTTCCTTAGTTGAAGAACACGTGCACGTTGTAACCGTTTATAATACATTCGACATTCATATAAACGTTTATAATAATTATTGTTAATATTGCAAATTTTGAACAACATAACCTCAAACTTATTATAGCCTATCAGCTGTACAATAAAATCAGCTGATCGTTACGAATTAATATAAAACAGCTTTACTATAACTACATATAGGTTCACATATTTATTTATTTAAACAAAACAAGATATTTGTAACACATATTTTCAGATTAATTATATAATCAGCAAAGATATCATTAAAAAAAAGATTCGCTTCTGTCGGTAACTCCCCGAGTTCCTCACGTATACAGTATAATAAAATGTAATTATAAACCACTAATCGGTACTCATTATTTGAAGTGTTACCTTCATCCCATCGTCTGCATTAGCCCAAGTATGCACAATAGTCGGACGTTAAAAAAAAAAAAAAAAAAAAATTAAGTGTTACCTTCAATCAGTCAGTCACGTGACTGCCACATTTTTATTATCTTTTAAGAACTACTTTTTCCATGAAGATGATTTAATAGCCTTTAAATACAAAGATCGATATCGTCTCTACGGTTCATAAATTAAAGAAGTGGTTCATGCATTTTTCTGCTAAAATTTGTTCAACTTTTGATGTCTTAACTGTATTTAGATCATCAATAATGTACTTTAACATTATAATTTTAAACCTCTACTATTTAATAGATTCGAAATACAGTAGTAAATTTAAGAATTAAACAACGCTCAGTTAATTTTGTTCGTTATTTTTAAAAAACAAAACAAATAAATTAGCTAATTTTTATTGGAATTTAAGTTATTGGCGCGGTAAGAGCCTTTTTGAAATCGGATTATTAAATTAACGTAAGATAATGTTAAGAACTGACATTAGCGAGAGAGCTGCGTGCTGCAGTCACGTTACAGGTACGAGGTACACAACAGAAACACGCAACATTTATGGGTAGCATAAAATTACCCCCAATTATTAAAGCTTAAAACTTGTGTATATGCGAATGTTTTCGTTGTTCAACAGCTGGTAGTGCAAATACTGTGTCTAACAATGCATTAGAGGGGTGTATCAATTTTGCCTAATTCTCGCCCTGAATTAATAACATTAGATCTGCAATGAAAATATTATTGTGATATGTTTACGTTGGATACAAGCCAAATTGACAAATCACGATACATCACCTCATACAATTTGTATGAGCAAAAAATTGCTTACTTTGACTTGTATGAGTTCATTTTCGTGTGTTTTTAGGTTATGTCAGTTTTTGTTATTTTATAGATTTAATTAGCTGTTTACTCAGTTGACATGTTTTGATTTGTTGGCAAATCAGTTTTATTTAATAGGCTAGTTTATTTTAAAATTTTGCTTTGATTTACTATTTTGTAGTAGGGCCTACAGTTTTTAAATCCTGAACCATCTTCAAAAGTGGTTTAACCAACACGGTATGGGCCTATGCACAATGAGTTTTTCTTTTTCTTAAATATTCTCAGTGCCACCGCCTACGAGTTTAGATTTTACTTACACCAGTGCACATGCTGATAAATATAAAAACTTCACTTTACTGGACATGGTTTTATTGTACAAATTTGGAATATTTGCACTTAAAGGTACTGTCACTGATTAACAGAAATTACTATGTGAAAAAAAATATAATGATTTGTATAAGTATAAACGCAAGGTGTATTTTTACGAACTATTTGACATGTATGAGGACTTATATATTCATACATTTATCTTATACAAGTCCTAATTCATGTACCATAATGTAAACGCATCATTAGGCCAATTAGATAAAGGTTTCTAGTACGTTATTTCCATTGTTTATATTATAAAACACTCCGTTTTGAAAAATAAGATGTTGGAGCGATAATTAAAGCAAGACTCAAACCCGTGACCTTAAAATTTACAACTACCCACTCATTCTCTCAATCCAAGAGAAGTAAATGTTTTGACTAACTTTGAATAGCAGATGTTAGTTGTAAGTCATAACAGAGACGCTGATAACAATGACATCAAAGCTAAACTTTTACATAAACACTTGTACGAACTTGAAAAAATTGGGTTGAGAAAATACCCTTAACCACTGAGAAAGGAAAGCTCTGTACTGAAACCAATCCTGATTTCTAAATCACTTTCTCAGAAGTCGTTAAAAATTATACATATTCATATATATATATATATATATATATATATATATATATGTGTGTGTGTGTGTGTGTGTGTGTGTGTGTGTGTGTGTGTGTGTGTGTGTGTGTGTGTATGTGTTTTATCATGCTTAAATTTTTGCCGGATTACGTTTAACGTGGTAATAAATTTGACAAGTTAGTTGCCCTGCAAAATCCGTTTAACAGTTTCAAAATGGCGGTTATTTAAAACTAGATAACTTTTTATCTCACTTTTTTTAAAATTTTGATTCCATCATAGTAATCAGCTTTGAAATTTATATATATAAGCATTTTAAAAATTTAATTTAAATTAATTTGTAAGCGTTCAGAAAACTACTTTCCATTTTCAGTGCAATTTTACAATTTTAATGACACTTTATGCATGTTTCAATGTTGATTATGATGGTAAAACGAGATTTTTAAATTATTCAGTAAAAAAAGAGCTTCCTTCTCGTCAGCGAGGCAGTTGCGTGCAGTGATAGATTTAATAATTGCAATACTTTCAGATTAAATTACTATAAATGTAGTCAAAAAAATAAATTTAATGCATGTTTACCTGTAATGTAAGGCTCTGTTGATCTACTCAGCGGTGATTATTTAGAACGAATGCCCGGGTTTCCAGTCACTCATTTACAAACATTTATGCATTAAACGGCTAATTTAAAATCCTTGAATATGACCATTCAATGTATGTAATGCAAATGAACCCTCGAATATCAATAATTTACGATTGTATTTCTGACGTAAACTTACACCGTCATCGATTTTTTTTGTTTTTTTGTCGTCTGCATAAAGATTAACTTTGAAATATTTTGATTTTTGCATTACGATGTAGGTTATCGATTCTTTTGTACGATATATCAAAATAAGAATTATAACACTTTCTGTACTTATATTATAGTATTGTGTGTGTGGGTGTGTGGGTGAGAGAGAGAGAGAGAGAGAGAGAGAGAGAGAGAGAGAGAGAGAGAGAGGATAAGAAATTAACAATTTCTGTACTTAGTACTTCTATAGTTCCAAGAATATTCATTGAAAGTGTGTGTGTGTGTGTTTTTTCACGCTTACGTTAGTAATTTCAGTCCGATTTAATTCAAACTTGACACAAATTCTATTGTATAACAGCTTGGACAACTTCTTTAACCAGTAATTTTCGTAAAATGGTTTCAAATCTTTAAAAATTCCAAATTGGTTTTCTTAAAATGTTTTTACAAACTCGATTTTACCATCGTAATCATTGTTAAAAAAACTGCAAAATTCATTCCGCTGAAATCAATAGATTTAATTTGACGGCGTCCAGTGTTAATTTTCGTATTTTCAATGCAATTTGAAAGTATAAATTGCTAATATATGCAGATGTTAATGCCGATTATGACGGTGAAATCAGAATTTCAAAAAAGGTGAAAAAAGACAAATATTTTTGGAAATTCAAGACAGATGCCACGATTATAATTATTATTATAAAACTTTACAAATCAAAATGCTGAACAACTAATTAATGTATGAATGGAATAAGCCACTTTTTGTTGGGTCAAGAAACATTTTATTCATACATTTGTGTGCGTGAACATATATATTCCGAATTTTGGTCCGACTTGTCATAAAAGTTTTGGCATTAACTTAAACACATTTGTTACGCAGCAAAATTATGTCAACAGTTTCAAAATGGCGGTCATTTTAATTAATTTTAACTTTTTTATATTGAAATTATAAAGAATGTGATCTCATCAAGGCAATCAGCGTTAAAATTTGCATAAATTAGCATTTTAAAGACTTAAACACTAAGCGAAAATGTATCTGTCGGTATCCATATTTGTTTTTGAACTTTCAAGTATTAAATGCTCATTTATGCTGATCATAATGGTCAGATCAGATTTTCAAAGACGTGTAGCTTCAATCACGTGGGAGAGACAGCTTCCTTTGTTGAGACAAGTGGGATGAAAATGGAACACAGAATCAGTTTTGTTTTTTTATAAAATCGTGTTTATATTTGACAAAACCATGCTTTTACAGTACATTATGGCATATTACCAGGCATTATCGGATCAACAAAGAATATTTTGTCACTTAAACCATTGAATATAAACGTACTAGAAGTACAGTCACCATTATAAAAAGCGTGCTCGATATTAGCTGCTAAAATCCAAGTAGTTGAACTATCTGCCGCTACGAACGCTGTAAGCTGCAAGAACTTTTGAGAAAATAAACAGAACTATTATTTATTTAACTGTAGTTGGACACTACCGCAAGTTGCCACCAGCAGCGACCGCTCACAGAGCTCTCATAAGGGTTATCATTCTAGTACGTTTATATTCAATGCCTAAACTATTGTAGGTACAAATCTCTCAAAATGAAAGACAGATTTTCTATTTAATAGTTTTAAACGACGTATGTTTCACGTCGTTTACTTATTTTTCGCTAGAGTTTAAACGTTAAGTCAGCAATTGTAAAGTATGGCTGTACATAACTGCTACAAATACATTTCTATTTACAAGAGCAAAAAAAAAAAATGTGAAAACATATTTATCAGTACAGCTTGTTTGTAGTAAAAAAATCTCGCTGGATAAAAATTTCTTCTTTTTTCAAAATTTGAACAATACCCTACAATAAAACATAAAAAAAGCATGTTTGCATTCTATACAAATAAATATAAAATTCTTTCAGTATACAAAGTACATATTAAACCATGCACTGGTTAAGTAACACAAAACTATTTCATATTTCAAAAATTCTATTGTAAATCCTAATAGGCTACGTTTTCCTTGACGCCTTTGGTAGCATTATTTGCTTTAATTATGAATAAAAAATAGTTGTCAGTAACAGCTGACTTCCTGTTTGAGGAGTCAACGTGTCTAAAGTGGTAAAGTAGCGGCAGTCTGTTATGACTCCGAACTTGCGCACCTCAAGGTCGTAGATTCGACACTGAAGTTTGCCCTTACTGTTAACGTTGATCCCTTGTTTACGTTAGTCTAACTGACAAAGTAAGGACGTTAAAAAAGATTTCCGGTTTGTTGTCCGCAGAGAACTAAAGATTAAGAGAAATATTAATAACTTGAGTAGTAATTTTCCTCGTAAGATGTTCAACTTTATCTACAACTTTCTTTTAACGTGTGTTATATGCAACTTTTGATAAATGTCTGCTATAAGTGAACTTTAAACTTCTGTTATGATTTTTGCCTATAGTTCCCGTCATGTACTCGTATAATGCCTACTTGGCTTTTTGTTACAGTCGTAAGAAACGTTTTAACTTTATTTCTGTTAGTCGAATAATTCCTATAATTCTTGTAAATCATTTCTGTATACTTCTGCTGTGTTCTACGCTTTCGTGTAGTTTCGAAATGCATGTTTTCGTTTAATTCTTATTTTCATATAATGCCTTTTTGGGTCTACGTATTACGATTCCTACTGTACGCAATGCATTCATGCAAGCTCTTTTGAACGTAAAACTTTCTTATAGTTCTTGTTTCACTCAATTTTACCAAAAAAACCTTTGACAGCCGAAATGTTTAAAAAAATACTTCTCATTGTGATTCACATTTGTGAAGATGTATAGTAATGTAAAGCTCTTTTTTTACGAATCTACAATATTAAAAACACTAAACGGGACGTAAAACTAGTTTAGACTTAATCAGTCTTTGTACAATTTGGCATTCTGTTAAATAAATACATATTTTTTATTATTATAATAAAGAATTAGGCTACTTAGTTTATGATTTATTTATTAATTTATTATTTATTATTTATTAATTATTTATAAAACTCGATGTGATTAGTTGAAATATTCGATAGGAAAGCACACACTAAACTGATAAAATTTTGCACTTTATGGTATATTAAAACGTGTTTGATAATTCAAAATTTAAATACTAAGCAGCTACTAACTATAAATTTTCGCAATTTCAAATTTTCTGTAAGAATTTTTGTTACAGAACAAAAATGTGATTAAAAATCTAGAGTTTCCTTAAATTTAGAAGTTTTAAAAAATAATTTCCTGACTCGACATTATAGGGTGTTTTCTATAATTAAACACAATTTTGAGTTATTAGATGAAATACAAAGTGAGGAAGTTCTTGCGTTGTTTTAAATTCAAGTTTTGTGAACTCGTGTTTCCTGGTTTCGAAATTATTATTGAAAATGCTAGCGTATTTGTTTCCGATTTTAGAAGGTAATTTAATCCATAAAATAGATTCAAAAAATCTTTTTTT
Source organism: Callitettix versicolor (assembly GCA_022606455.1). Taxonomy (NCBI): domain Eukaryota; kingdom Metazoa; phylum Arthropoda; class Insecta; order Hemiptera; family Cercopidae; genus Callitettix; species Callitettix versicolor. Next base: position 45,200,353 of record CM040189.1, read on the forward strand.
CCTCAGTAACTTTTTTTCAAAGTAGGTCTGAATAGAAGAAAATATTAAACGTAAATTTTAAAATTGATGTTTGTAGTTTGTATGAAATTATTAAAAGACACAAATTAAATAACTGTAGTCACAAAACTACACCTAAACACAAATTTTTCAAAACATAGTTTATAATAATAAATAATACATGAGCCAGAATAAATTAAATTCAGGCTTAAACACAATTCTACAGTTAATTATAATTAAAACATCTATAAACAGTCTTATTCGAGTGAGCATTTTTTTAATGCATGAATATTACGAGTTTTCCAGAATATATGATAACGACATTTTACAATTGTAATTAACACTTAAAATTTAAAATACAATACTAAATATGATGCCGGTCAATTTCATATTTTAGTGTAATGGTTTACAATACTCATTACTAACGATTTTAAACAAACTTGGCATAAGCATCGATTGTACTAGACAGCAAAACCCGTTAAAAAAATTTAAAAAATTCTAAATAAAAAATAAAAATAGCAATTATTTATTTTATATTTTTTTGAAAATCTGATTAGACAGTCTTAATTCTGCTTTAAGTATGCATAAATTAGCAATTTTTAATTTTTAAAATCTATTAAAAGTTTGAAAATAAATTTGACTACGGTCAGAGTTCGTATTTATGACGTTTAAGAAGACGAAATCAGATTTTCAAACGATTGTAAGATTAAAAACCGTTAGAAATTTGCTTCCATCACGATTAATTTTACTAACTAAACTGCTATAAATTAAAATGTATTACTTGTAGTTTATGTACACACTGAATCAAAATGTAAATTGTTTTGTTCTCGGGGAGTTAACTCAGTTTGTTCTGTAACAACGAGTTGTAATTAAAAACGTCCAAACAAAACCCGTATCACAAACAAAACTTTTCAACAATCACTCTTCGTCGAGAGTTCTACCGAAGCACATGATTTGTCATGCAAAGGTTTGAGCAACTGCGGTAAGGCTTTGTACACAACGAACTGCACTCATGTTTCCTTCTTTTCTTTCTTCAGCTCGACCGCGGCTCTCCTGAGCGAGTCCGCGTCTTCCTGCGTCTCCAGGAGTTGAAATAGATCGGGAAAGTTGCGTATATACTGGACCTCTTCGTCTTCCAGGCCGGAGTCAGAAGTCGGCTTTTCTGTCTACAATTATAACGAAATGTTGTTTTAGAAGAGTAGACAAAACTTTGTAATTTCGATGAAAAGGAAAATAAAATTTATAAATGGCTAATAGTTTTAGGAATTTATAATAAATAAATAGGCCTATACATCTGTATAAACGAATCAGCTTTATGAAGATTGTAATAAATTTTGATTATTTACCATTATTATTGAACTTATAAGCGAAAAAGATATTTCTTTTACCAAAATTTTAAAATTACTTAAAGATAAAATTTATATGAATTATTTAAATATTGCACCAAGAGATTGATAGAAGTTTTTAAATAGATCCAGAAAGTGAAACATTTAGTTCAATTGTTTAAACAAACTACCAATATCATTGGTTAAGAATGATATTGAACGAAAAAATATGAACGAATCCTGAAAAATTATCTATTTTAAGAAACTTAAACAAAACAACAAATGGTTTAATTTATTATCGATAAAAATAATTGTAATTTTTACTATAAGATACATTAAAAAAGTTAATGAAAGAAATGAACTGGTTTTCAAGGTCACGGGTAGGTTGCTCCGACATAAATAATTTTGCAATTTAAAATTCGTTAATAATTTTTACGTGACAGTTTATCTAAGCAGAACATTAATATAATCTCAAATAAAAATATATTTTTGAATTGTACAGTTAGTTAACAATGTATGGGAGATGCAAAGGAAACTAATTCTTAAAGTTACAAAGATACATACACTTCCTTCCCTTAATCCTTCGTTTATAGTTTGATTCTTCTGTTCTAAATACTTGTTAATATTGACTTTTCCTGAAATAAATAAGATTCTATTATTATACACACTCTGTACAAATTAATGTAAAAATATTCTATTTTTTTCTGTTTAATATCAGCTGATTTTTTGTAAATAACAGTTGTTTCGCTTTAGTTTTATTTCTAAATGTTTGTATTTACAGTATTATTTTTAACGTAAAAATTTAGTTATTTTCATGTCTTGGTCTTTATTTTGCAATGTAAATTACTTTTACTTGTTCTTTGTCTATATATAGTATGGATTTGAAATAAATAACATTGTAATAAATGTCGAATAATAATAATAATATACAAATTGAAATGATTGCTTTGTAATAAAGTGCAGTAATTTAATTTATTTTACCTTCAATTTGAGACTCATTCTCAACCATAGATTTGTCCTCTTTTGAGTCTTTGTTTATAGAACTTGCTTTTGATAAATGAGGAATCTTTTCGAGTTTGCCTGACCTTACGACGGAGTATGACCTCTCCACTCTGGACGAAGACACTGAAGAAGAGTTCTGTATTAACGCAGGAGCTTCAGTCGTTCTTTCGCTCTGCGTTAGAGGTGTCACCACGTAAACCTTCTCATTTGTTAAAGGGGAAATCGAAACTGGTATTTTGTCCCAAAGCTTTTCTTTCGTTTCGCTTTCCGTAGTCGTTTCCATTGTTGGTTTGTTGCTTGTAACGGTCTCTGCTGCTTCAGTTTTCATTTTGGTTTCCAGTAGCGACCACCCGTTTATCTCCTGTATGAAGCCGATATCGCTGTCACTGTGGTTTTCTTTGGCGATGTGCACAAATTTAACGTGGGGCTCTGAAACAGCTTTCACTACATTATTCTGACTCGCGGAAACTTCGTAATCGAACGGCGATGTTGTGCTTCTCTTGAAGAATTCTTCCTCGACCGGTTCTGTAGTATTGTAAAAAGTGCTTTCGGTTGTTAAATACTCTTCTGGTATTTTCTTCGACGGTGCTAGGTGTGTCAACGTGGTAATCGGGCTAAAATTCACCGACGGAGAATTTTGTTTGAATCCTTCCGCAGTCCAGTTGTCGATATTCTTTTGCAGACGTTCGAAATCGACTGCGTCCTGTTGACCGTTCAGAAGAGCTTGCAGGTTCTCGTTGATGATGTGCCGGATGTCGCCCGATTCGGTACCGAGCGTAGGCCATTGTTTCAGGATTTGGTTCATCAATTCCGGAGACAAATTTAACGGAGAATGTCCGTTAGGGAACCTTACGTCTTCAAGATTATCGGAACCTGTTGCGCTCAACGGAACTTTGCTTAATTGTGAATCGGTAACTTTAAAATCTGTTGGGTATTGGAACGGCGTACTTTGTTCAGTACTCGGAGAAGTAGATCCTGCATTCGGAAGTCTTTCTCCGAAAGGATAATGAGCAGGAACCTTCCTTCCTTGATTGCTAGGAGGTAGCGGTGTCCATCCTTGATTTTTCAGGTTGAACTCTTGTTGGGTTTGTTTATTCGTAGTATACGGAACGATAATTTGATGGATTAGTTTGGGTTTTTTAATCGGAGCTGGAGAAGGCCGGACGACGAACCGAGGCTTGTGGGTCGTTTGAAGGTTAAAGGGGCGAGGCGGCGTGCTACCCCAAGGAGACAATGTCGGCAGAGGCGATGAATTCAATAACCAATTGGAAACAGATGAAGAGGGTAAAGGCGGAGGACTTAAGTACCGTAGATCTGATACCTTCTCCCCGTTAATAAAAGTATTCGATTGTTGATTCAATGATGACGTATTGTAAGATTCTAAGAAAGGAAGCGGTTTGTTTTGAGAAGGAAGTTGAAGACTACTTGCGACGGTCACGTGAGGCGTCGGAGGTAAAGTAGAGTGTGTCTGCAATGACGGTGTAACGTCAACATTTGTACTTGAATACAAAGTACTTTCTTTACCGTTAATGTTAAATTCTTGACTCGGATTGCTGGTAGTGTCGTGGAACAACTGATTAGTCGACGAAGGATAAATCTCACTATCAGTGTGCTTGTGGTTTGTTGGTAAACTGTTACCTGTAGCAGATTCAGTGGTCGATGAAGGTGTACCAGAAGCATCGGAAACTGTCGACTGTATTGAAGAAGATTTGATATTGTCATTTTCTTGCAATCCGTTATTGACAAATAAAGCGTGCCCTATATTTTGTTCGCTGAAACTTGGCTGTGTCTTGTGATTGTTTTGATATGCATTCAGTTTTTCTTGTAGATGGGGGAAACTTTGGAAACCCAAATTAAAATATTTTGGAAAGTCTGGTATGTCTAGGATCGGAGCTTGGATTATTTGCATCGGATACTCGACTGAGGCTAAGAACTCTGCTAGAGGTATGCTTTTCATAATCTCGTACTGGGTACCTTTAGAGTATTGGTTACCTTGGAACTGTGTGTTGCCGTTCTGTTCTGTTACCGTGTGTTGAGCTGAAGAAGGCTCGGAATCGTTCAGTTTGTTTTGCTCTTTACATTTTCTGCAGGCATCGTTTGGTTCCGGGGTTGTAACGACAACTGGCGGGGATTTCTGCGGGGCTTGCGAGCTCTCGGCAAGTACGGGTTTACCGTCACTGAACTGCTGGTAAGGATACATAGGTGGCATCAGGTTAGTACTCAGTAAGGGGTACGGTAGAGGATTTTGGACTAAAACAGGTACTTTTACAGAGGATGACTGTTGCTGAGAGTGCGTCGGCGGAGGGGCGTGGGCACTTTGAACAGTGTTTAAATTCTGTGCAGCTCCAAACGCACCGGCCACTGGTAAATAACTTAACGATGGTCTAGCATTGGGCTGCCTAAATTGGTTCGAAGGTCGATTGCCTGGGTTAAAGGGAGGTCCGTAGTTGGTCGATGGGAGTTGTTGTTGTTGAGGGAAAGCCGGAGCTCCGTAAGAAGACGGTTGGGACGGACTTTGAGGACTGGTCGGTTTCACAGGCGGTGGACCGTATTCAGGAGGCGGAGGTCCATAGTCAGCTGGTGGTGCGAATTCGTCCGGTGAATCAGGATCGATACTGACGTCATCTAACATATGATGTCCCTGAGCCTGGAACTGTTGCGTTGGGCGTTGTTGGACAGGAACAGTGTAATGTATCTCTTTAATCGGGAACGCTACCTGGATAGTAGGAACTGAGAGGGTGTACTGTGGTACTTTAGGGTAAGATCTACCGTTCAACGCCCTCGCCATGGGCACCCAAGGTACGCGGTCGCAGGGGTTACAATCCTTTCCTTGACTCGATATAATTGAATAACCCGGAGTTAAAAACACTGTATTCACATTGGACGCACTCCCGATTTGCTTCTCCTGGCGCTTTTTGACTGTATTCTGTGGCTGGCGTTGTTGTGATTTTGACGAAGCTTCACTTCCGGATAAAAACCACTTAGCCAGACTGTCTGCGAACGATTCTTTCGGTACAGACTGTTTTGCTTCTTTGTTCGGTTGAATTTTTTGAACGGCGTTTCCTTTCGCCCCCTGAAGTGGTGTTTGTTTCGGCGGTGTTAGGTGGCCTACGGGTGTCGGCGGTAGGTTGGCAGCACTCATGGCGGCATCACAAGCCAGCAACGCTATCAATGTCCAAAACATCTGCAAAATAAAAATTAGGTTAGTTTAAATACTAATTAATTAACGTCAAAGTTTAACAAACTCTGAAACAAACGTGTTTACTTCTTACGCCAAACATTTCCTTTCATTTTTCTTTTTTTAATTTAGGAGCACATTATCAACTTTTTTACATGTGAGTAACAATTTGTGTCATTTTTACTTTTTGCGTACTAATTTTGGTGTTTATAAGTACTATACTTTTAAACTTACATTGTTGAAAGTCACATCAACTCGTCAATAATAACTGAACCTAACCTAACTTTCATCATCAGTATCATATTGCCGGAGTACATGATACAGACTTTCATCGGCAAACGAAACCTTCTGCGGTCTTCCTGGCTCCAAGCGATCTAGGCGGCAGTTGGCCAGCTTCTCTAACCTGTAGGCCTATCTGTCAATAAGCTGCTTTGCTTTAATACGTTCTAGCATAATTTGCATTCAACGAGTAATTTATTTGTGCTTAAGTTCGAAGAACATTCAAGATAATCCTAGTCAAAACCTCTTTCTCAGATTGATTCTTTTTCGGTCCTCAAAACAAATAAAACCATAGCAATCTAAAAATCGATTTTACGCTCGTGATAATTTTTCATTTGTTTTTCTGATAAAGTGAGATAAAGAGTCTTACAAGGAGCCTGATGAAGAGTCTTTTGTCTTCAAAATCGTTCATGTTTTTCGTAATATTTGATAACATTTTAAAAGACTTTTTACATTTACATAAAGGCATGTCTGTGGTGTTTGTAGATCGGTTTGATGCGTTTCTAAACTTGTTCACCTCAAAGTCGCAGGTTCGATATTTCAGTTACTACTGTAAGTTTTCCTTTATTGCCGAAATTATCCTAATTAATCTAACTGGCGTAAATTAAGGCGGAAATTACACATTATTTTCTTAATCTTCTACAAAAAAGACAGTTATGAATAATCCCTTACAAAGCAAACAAAAAAGCTATTACTTGACGAAATAGGTTCACTATTTTTGACAACATATAAGAAGAAGAAGGAAAAGGAACAGGTAGTTAGAAACACGTTAAGGTTTCATGTTTAAAACGCCGAATCTCTGTTTCTACTAACTTTTCTCTTTTGTGTTTTTATTTTAAAAAAAATTACGGTGATTATATTAACAATCCAATATCTTTTTTTGGTTTTAGGCTATATTATAAAAATATTATTAATAATATACACATCTGTTTGCTTACGGGATCATATTTGAACTTAATTTAAATAAAGTCAGCTGTTATTTTATAGGTTATGTCAAATGGTTATTCAAATCAGCTGTTGTCGAACATTAAAACGAAAACAGATCTTGACCGCCAAATCATCGTGATTTATGCAAAATCTAACAAAATAATTTTGAGAAATTAGGTTTTGCTGTTCATACCTTTTGAACTGTATCATTAAAAAAAAATAATTGCAATTGAGAAAGTTTTTTTGGCAGGACTATGTTTTTTATTTAAAAAAATTGACGCCACAACCATTTAAATTAGATGGAACACAAAATGCTTAGGTAAATATTCCTGAAATCGTCGATAATTCCTTGACTTGCGTTTTGTAAAAAAAAATATTTTGATACAAAATTGGGTCACTCTGTACTTTTAACCTATATTAAAACAATAGAAGTCTTGTTCCCAAACCTCAAGGTCATGGTTTTGAACTGTCATTAATTAATTAATTAAAAATTAAATCACACTATCGGCTGGTAATAGCGTGTGTGTGTGTGTGTGTGTGTGTGTGTGTGTGTGTGTGTGTGTGTGTGTGTCTGCAAATTTAGAAAAGGAATTAGAAAGAAGCAAAATCGGACGGAATGAGGCTTTGATGAAAAGTTTTCTAGACGGTGTAGAGGTCAAAGTTGAAATCGTGGCCACCTCAGTTCACGATGTGTCGTCTGCGCATGAGCAGCGAATTTCCTATATCGCTGTGAAGTATTAAAATTTTATAGTCCAAAGTAACTTTTGTAGTGAAAAATAATATTTGCTGCACGCAGCTGTCTCGCTGACGTGATGGAAATTAACATCTTAAATTTTCAAACTAATTAAAATTCAATGACATAGAGCCAAAGCTATAAGCCAATGACAAATTATGATTAAAAAGCTGATGAAACAGTTTTTGCGCTACCTCCCAAACAGGAGTTCTAGTGGGACCAAGCCACCCATAACGTTTTGCTTAATTGTTTAGAAACAAAATTTGACAAAAACTGTTAAAACTAACTTTAAAAAAAAAAATGTATGTTTGTGTATATGTTAGCACTGAAGTGACCGCAATTTCGGTACAAATAATCCAAACTTGGCACCAAATCGATTTGGCAGACGTTCCAAAACATTTAAAAAATCATATTTTTTAGCCTACGTTTTTAAATTTGATTTCACTATGTAATCAGCGTAAAAATGCCATCATTTACCATTTAAAATTTTAAAATTTCAATTAAAAATACGAAACTATGTAATATTAAAAAGTTAACCAATATTTCACTTAATCTGAGTGATTAATATCAGGTTAGGTTCAATGTCACATATCTCCGTAACTTAATAACACTGACGATTCGCGAATAATCCGCTGCGAGCGCTAGTAGGCCACCAAACCAGTTTGTGTTCAGCTGTTTCGACCCATAGGTTGTACCATTTCTCGGCCCGTACAATATTTGTTTAGTTAAACCTACTTTCTCCGGCTGTTAAACGTTTTCGTCAAATGATATTTTTTAATTTTTATTTTTGTGTAAACAGTTTTCTCTTGAGCAAACACACGCCTGCCTTTTCAATTTACGGTTGTTTCCAAATTCGTAACAGTAAAAACTGGAAAAACTTCGTTTTTTGTGTGTTTAACGTCCGACTATTGTGCACACTTGGGCTAATGCAGACGATGGGATGATTTATATATAGAGTATGAAAATGCCAAGCCCTCGCCGGGACTCGAACCCGGGTCCTCGGGGTGAAAGCCTAGTACGCTATCCAAAAACTTTGTAAAATTCATAATCGTATGATAACTCGAAAAAGTATTGTATGCAAATGTTTGTGTTTAAGTATTTTCTAGTGGTTTGTTCTCTTCTAAAAGAAACAAATTACATTCAGAACTTCCTGTGCGCACTCAGCACATTAATAACTACAAATTTGTTTGGTTTAGCGTTGTTCACAAATTTAAGTTTGAAGGAACTCAACTTTTACTTTGATTAGACAATTGCGGTTTTATTGATTTTTTTAAAATAAAAAACTTTTTTAAAACAACAATCCTTTTAATACATTTTATTTTTAGTATGCTCTTTTTTAATTTTCAATTTTGAAAAAAAAATACAATAGCTGAAAATAGATAGGCGTGATAACTTGAACTAAATCTGGGCTGGGCATGTAGTATAACGGCGTTTATTATTAATTTATATTTTTTTCATTAACATATTTAAGCTTATATAAATGTACAAGATACATTTAACTGTAAATGCTCTAAGCAATTTTGTTTGAGAGGTTGACTAACTGTAGTTAAAAAATTCATCATTCAAATTTATGTATATATAATTTTAAACAAATAAATGTCATGTTATGTTATGTATATTTAATTGTAAACGGTTTATAAATAAATTTATGTTATCTGGGTTGAGTACGTAGTATAATGGCGTTAACCATAATTAAAATACTAATTATTGAATTTATTTATTTTAGATAATTTTAACAAAATAAATATTAAATGTGAATTTCAACAGACTGCGTAACCGTGACGCTAAAACCTTACATAGCGGTTTGATTTATCCCTATTAAAAAATCTAAGTTTTCTGGCGGGATTAGACACGACTAAAGACCTTTTCACTTAAAAATTGTATTTTAAACTGTTTCAATGTGTTTAAGCCCAAATGAAAAGTACCAGTTTTTACTTCTAGACAATTAAGAAAAATTGACAATAGTGAAAAAATATTATCGAATTTTAATGGATCTTTATGTTTTTAGTTTCCCTGAGCTCTCTCTCTCTCTCTCTCTCTCTCTCTCTCTCTCTCTCTCTCTCTCTCTCTCTCTCTCTCTCTCTCTGTGTGTGTGTGTGTGTGTGTGTGTGTGTGTGTGTGTGTGTGTGTGTGTGTGTGTTTGTGTTTGTGTGTATTTGTTATTACTCTAGCGACCGCAATTTTAGTCTGATATTCAACTTTTGCCACAAAAATCGATTTAGATAACAACTTAAACATACTCATTATCCGTTTAACATTTTCAAAATGGCGGCTATTCGAATTTAAAAAATAATCTAATACACGTTTATTTTACACCATCACAATTCACGATAAATCTATATAAATTTGCATTGAAAATACGAAAATGAACCATGACCGCTGTCAGAACATTTCTTAATTTCAACGTTTATTTTGAAAATTCAAAACGTTAACTTACGCAGTTTTTAAAGTTGATCATGCGGTGAAATCAAATTTTCAAAAAAATTCAGAAGAAACATTTACGAATTATTAAAGATCGGAAATGACCGCCATTTTGAAACTGTTAACGAATTTTGATGGTTAACAGACTTTTTGAAGCTATTACCACAATGATTTTTGTGTCGCCTGAATCAAATCGGACTAAAATTGCAAATGTAGCGTGCACACACACACACACACACACACGCGACGCCTCAAAATTTGATGTTGAGGTCAGGATCGATCATTGCAAGTTTCCGTGTCTAGGCCTTTCCATGATGGCCGCTCCAATATCTCATTTTCCTAAAGGAAATAAGCTAATAGATAATCTAGGATGAGTTAAGTGTAAAGGCCAGGCTAGCAGTACAGACTTATCAAGTCATTGTTTTACCGGATGACCTGGTAACCATGACGACTGGGCCTACTTCCCACGGCTGCAATCATCTCATTTTCACTGGGAATATCCTTTTCCTGCTCACACTCACTTTTATACACAATTACCTTGATCTTGCGCTTCCAAAGCGACCATGCTATAGCGCTGCGTCCATACAGCACGCGTGTCTGTACCTGGTAACTTTGGTGCGGAAATGTGGAAACTATTTCATTTCTCAGGTTGTAGTAAAGTTAGAAAAACGTGCCGCTAGTCATGTTCAAGCTCTTGATGTTTGCTGCATACAGGGTGATCCAAAATTGCGATTCGAATAGGCAGAGGTCTTAAAATTAAAAAAAAACTGTTTTATGGGATATTTTAAACCAATATTTTTGGGAAGTTTCTATTGGTAAATGAACTATTGGAACGGCCATTTTGGTAAGACCTATATCCGGGTCCTTGAAAACAGTAACGATCCTGATCTCTAAATTACTTTTTTAAAATTATAAATTTAAGTCAAGCTAAATATTAATTGTGTGTGTGGGGGCGAGAGTGGGGGGGCACGTGCGTGTGCCTGTTTGTATGTGTGTGTGTGTGTGTGTGTGTGTGTGTGTGTGTGTGTGAGAGAGAGAGAGAGAGAGAGATACAACATTTGTTTATTGTCTACCCATCCATAAAAAAAACTTTTAAAAAATTTTCTTAGTTCACGTTTACCCTATCATAATCATTACGAAATTATACAATGAATGTATTTACATGACTGTCACGTTGTCCAAACACAAAAGAAATAAAAAATAAGATTGGAAAAAACATGGAAGATGGAAGTTAAGTTTCTACAAACAGTTTCGTCTATAATCTGGCCGTAATGTTGGCGTTTCTGGATCCACAATAAGGACAATTAACCAGCTTTAGTCGTGCCTCCGATGACCTTCAACTAGTCCAAAACAAAGACAGACAGGAAGAAAAGCAATTTGTGTGCACGGGTCTCCAAATATAGTTCAGCGCTCGTTAATAATTTCATACTAAACTTTCACGTAACAGACTGGAGAACGTTCTATCATTACACGTAATTTCGGGCAGTTACTTGCCTGCACCTAAGAAATAAGGGAGCCAGATTGACAGTTCAATAAAAGGAAATAACGAAAATAACATAACGTTGGTAATCACGGAACGCAGCTGTCTCACTGACGAAAGAGAATTTCCAAAACAATTTTTCTATCTTACCCTCTTCTTAAAATTCTACATTCTCCATCATTAAAATCTGCAAATATTAGCGTTTTAAACTTTAAAATTGCACTGAAAATACGAAAATAAACCCTGATCGCCGTCAAATTGAATTAATTTCAACAGATTTTGAAAATTCAAAAAGCTAATTTATGCAATTTTAAACGTTGATTATGATGGTGAAATCAAGTATTCAAAATTATTTAAGATGAAAAGTTATGCATTTTTAAAGTTTTTAAATTATCACCATTATGAAATTGCTGAACACATTTTTTTAATGAACTTGCAAAATCTATTACTAAGCTCGATTTTTGTGCCAAAATTTAATCAATTTGGGCTAAAATTATGAACATCAGCAGCTCGCGCGTGCATGTGTGTGTAAGTGTGTGCAGCTAAACATTTTAACTACCTCATTAAAAAAATGATTTAGAGATCAAAATCGGTGCTCTTTTCAAGGTCCCCGGTCTTGGTATTATCATGATGGCTGAGCTAAAAGCGCCTTTTCAATACAAATTCGCTATAAAAAACCCGTAACGTTAGCCATAATGTATTTTGGTTTTACTTTATCTTAAAGAAAATATTAAAAAATCGAAATTTTTAATTTAATTTTGTTTAATTTTAAATTTTATAAATTTATAACTCGATTACTAAGTCTGTAATTGACACAGAATATTATATTAACTCTTCACGCACAGATTATGGTATTAAATGTCGGAAAAGTGTTCAAACGTTGAATTTTGAAACCGTGAAAGAATTACTTTCTAGTCTTTTCATTCACCTTGTGTAAGAAACTCATTTTGTCAAAAATCAACAAGAAATTAGGTGATTTATATATTTATTTTCTTGATACATTTTGGTAATAATAAAATCATTGTAAACTGATTTTAAAATTTTGGTATGCCAGCTGATTTTTAAATTGTAATATTGTCAAATGATTCTTAAATTATGATACTGTCAGCTGATTTTAAAATTGTGATACTCTCAGCTGATTCTTAAATTGTAATACTGTCAGCAGATTTTAAAATTGTGATACTTTCAGCTGATTTTTAAATTGTGATACTGTCAGCTGATTTTTAAATTGTTTTGTTACTTAATTATGTTTATTTTCATTTTTATTCTTTATTTGCTTCGTTAAACGCTGCACTATTTTTACTGTCTACTAATATAATTTGTAAATTTTGTTTATAACATAATTCTCATAAGTACAATTGAATGAGACAGATGAGCATGAGTTGTCTTTGTTAAGTGTGCCGATGTCTCCTTGACGTGCCACACAGGTGTGCACAATTAATGGGGGGATCTGCAGAACAAGTTTGAGATATTTGTAACTTACTAGTTAATGTTCAAGTGGCTGAACTGACTTGCAACTCAAACCACTACCACCTCAACTCTGTCTTTGTACCACTACGAGACCAATACGTGCACCACGTGGTTATGATTTGTGAGAAAGTTAATGCGGTTTGCTTTAAACGACAATTAAACATTAATTTGTTCACTACGTTACATTCGCTTTCTGGTTAGTGAAAACGAAACGCTGGGCAAAAATAGCAATTTCTTTGATATAAGATTTCGTTTTATAATTAGGGGTCATCATAATTTATAATTATTCCGATTTGTAAATGCACTTTATTACAATTAATAATTATTTCGTTTTGTAACTGCACTTTATTATAATTTATAATTATTTCGATTTGTAACTGCACTTTATTATAATTTATAATTATTTCGATTTTAACTGTACTTTATTACAATTTATAATTATTTCGATTTGTAACTGTACTTTATTATAATTTATAATTATTTCGATTTGTAACTGTACTTTATTACAATTTATAATTATTTCGATTTGTAACTGTACTTTATTATAATTTATAATTATTTCGATTTGTAACTGTACTTTATTACAATTTATAATTATTTCGATTTGTAACTGTACTTTATTACAATTTATAATTATTTCGATTTGTAACTGCACTTTATTATTATTTATAATTATTTCGATTTGTAACTGTACTTTATTACAATTTATAATTATTTCGATTTGTAACTGCACTTTATTATAATTTATAATTATTTCGATTTGTAACTGCACTTTATTATAATTTATAATTATTTCGATTTGTAACTGCACTTTATTATAATTTATAATTATTTCGATTTGTAACTGCACTTTATTATAATTTATAATTATTTCGATTTGTAACTGTACTTTATTATAATTTATAATTATTTCGATTTGTAACTGTACTTTATTATAATTTATAATTATTTCGATTTGTAACTGTACTTTATTATAATTTATAATTATTTCGATTTGTAACTGTACTTTATTATAATTTATAATTATTACATTTTATAACTATACGTTCTTATAATTTATAATTATTTCATTTTATAATTGTACGTTATTATAGTTTATAATTATTTCATTTAATAATTACACATTATTTAAGTGAAAAATTCTTTAGGCACGTTAAGCACTTTTTGGGTGGGTAAAAAGCATTTAGCTCGCGTCACGCTAAATCTGTATACGGTGAGTCATATCAATTCAATACAGACTGCCGAGAGTCTGAGAGTGCAGTACGCGTGTAATATTTGTATTTGTGTATATGAGAACTATTCATTATATTATTATGCCAAATAAGTTATATTTGTTTGTTCTTCGATTGCGCAACCCATCATGTGTTTTTATAATTAAATAAATATGAAAATGTGTCCAAACAAATGCGTATAAATAAAAAAGATTACTTAGTAATTAATGCTGAGAGATTACTTAGTAATTAATGTGTATAAATAAAAAATATTTCTTAATAATTAATGTTATACTTACAGACCTATTTCTTTCATTAAATTTTACGTAAATTTGTTTTGAATTATAAATGAATAAATATCAATTAATACATTTAAATGTTACAATGTATATATTTATATTAATTATATTATAAATACAATTACATCTGTACTGGGCTTTTGCAGCTCATCATGTGTTTTTATAAATAAATAAAACATTTAAAAAATAAATTAAAAAAGATGAATTTGTAATTTAAGTACAAATTATCCCTGTAGGACTTCTTTCTTATAATGAATTTTAAGTAAATATTCGAATCATGAATTAAAATCCAAATCAATATATCGGTTTCATTTATTTCAGTTTTCACTTCTGTCGACTAGTCCCACGACTGCCAATTTTTTTATAATTTATAATTATTTCGTTTTTTTTAACTATACATTATTATAATTTATAGTTATTTCGTTTTATAATTATAACCTACTGCAGTAAGTTTTGTCAGTGGAGGTAAAATCCGGAACGCGCTAACAAGTAAGTAATTTACAAAGCTAGGAAAGGTAGTCAAACGCACTCAACAAAATAATAACATTCGTGACAGAAATAAAGAGCTTTATACCAAAAAAACTTTGTTTTACAACTTCTCCATTTTGGCTTGGCTAAATATAAATGTGAAATTATTAAGGGAAACCTTATCCGTATACAAAATAGCTGCAAATGCAATTTTTTAATTTTGTAGAACATTAAAGAATTTCCAGTGGAGAAAAAGCTATTGGATTGGTCATCATAGTCGGATCCAGACCTGGTAACTTGAAATATCGCTGATCTCTATCACGTTTTTGAGTGTTCGTTAAAAATAAATACGCATACACTTTAAATTAAATATAGTGTGTGTGTGTGTGTGTGTGTGTGTGTGTGTGTGTGTGTGTAGGGCCTATGTGTGTGTGTGTTTGCATGCTCACTTGTTTGGTCCGATCTGATTCGAACTTGGTTGATTTCAGTAACAGTTTCGACAAGTTCGATACCCAGCAAAATTCGTTCAACAGTTTAAAAATTGCGGCAATTTCATGTTTTTAAGGAATCAAAGACTTTTTTATTTTACCTTCTTTTGAAAATCTGATTTAATCATCGTAATCGGCGTTAAGATCTGCATATATTGTCATTTAAAATTTTTTAAATCCGTTAAAATTAGAAGAATGAATTTGACGGCGGTCAGGGTTAATTTTCAGTGTAGTTTTATAGTTTACAAATTTTGATTTGTGAAGATTTTAACACTGATAAAATTAACAATTAATTTATCACCGCTTCATTGTGACAGCGAGACAGTTGCGTGCTGCGGTAATTTCAAATTGATGTCGACTCTTTGACATGTCCTGTTTGTTATTCTACACAAATAACGCGCGAGGGACATCGGATAATTGGCAACGAAGGTTTTTAATGAAACCCTCGTGTGGTACAAAGTAGACAATTGAGCAACTCTCGGACAGGTGAAACTCTTCACTTGGCAACATTTTGATAGTGGCCATTGTTATTGCTGAGGAAAGTGAACTGAAATCCGGAGCTGCGTGAGGCGAATGTTTAATGACACGGGTCAGGACAGGACACTATCCTTGTTATCCTGGAACTGACGGCTGTGACAATAATGAAATTCATCGCTTGATTGTTGGACGAAACGAATTTTCGGTGGAAAAGCGTTACTCGAGTAAGAATTCCTCACGTGGAAATTATAAAGTATAAAAGTATTCCGTATGGAAAAGTCTGACACAAATAAGATTTCCAAAATCGAACAGGTTACATCTATTTTCTTGACTTTCAGAAAAATTAATAAATCTAAGGTAACAATTGCATCAAGACACTTTTTTGTTGAGTTTTGGGGCACTCAAATTCGAATGCAATAAATCCGAAAAGTATTTTTATTAAATCACGAAAACCAAACACATAAAACAACTGTTAACAAAATTCTCTAATATAATATTGTAAACACAAGGCAGGGTACAGTGTACGCGTATGCGACCTGTAAAGGGGTGTATCTGCGCTCTGATTTGGTAACGAACTCTGCAACGAAACAATCCTTGGTTCCAGTACTTATTGTCACGTATTGTTAAACCGATTTTAAGTCATTCCTAAAACGACAATTTTGGATTTTATAATTTTTAAATTATTTATTTATTTTTATAAAACATAGTTAAATAATCTTTCGCATTATTTACCAAGGAAAAGCTAGCAGTACCAGAAGCTAGAAATGCATGCATTGCTAAGAAATACAATGTAAATTCGCTAAAATAGGGTTTATAACCGATGTTTTATTTTGGATTTAAGCTCATTGTCTGAGCGAAGCGAGCCCTCTATTTCAACTCGACCGTTCGGCATTCGATTTGTGCATTTGTTTGTTTGTTACGCAGTTTTGGCCAAACCCATTGACCGATATCTATGAAATCTGGTTCGATGGTACCTTGTATAATGTCCAATTTGGTTCGAAGGTACCTCGTATGTCCGATCGACATATGTGTAAGAATTTTCCTATTGGCTTCTGTTTCAAGATGGCGCTCTCTGATTTAACGATTACAAATGCATTGACCAATTGTTTTAAAATTCGGTAGATTGTATATTGTATAAAGTCCGAACAATTGTGTAAGATTTTTCCGTCTCAAGATGGCGGTTTCTGATTTAACGATGTTTTGTGTAGTTGCTGGTTATTTCCTCTAATATTGGATGAACGGCAAGACCTATAATACATTTAACAGCTTCTTGGAGAAAAAAAACATAAAATTTCCAATAAAGTTATTCCTGTAACGTTTTACCTAAGTATTACGGTTACCGGTTAAATTGGAGGAAAAGACTACCAGCGCTGTCGTGGAGCGGTGGCCAGGCAGTTAATTAAGAATATACTGCGAGTTTTTCTTAGTTTTTTAAACTACTGATATACGTCTGCACCAATCCAGTATGTACTGTATTGTGTCTAGTCTAGGCTTATTATTTACTTTACTGTAGTTAATTATGCCTCCGGACTCCAGGCCGCGCCCTGCACGCTATTCCCGGGCTGACAAAGCCTATGTAAATATATGCACAATGGAAAGGAAGTGTCCGTGTGTGCCCTGCTTTCCAAAAATGTCCCCTTCAATAACCGGGTTATTTTTTCTGTCATGAGATACTTCATTAATGGTATTTGATAACAAAACACTGTCGCGTAACATTTTACTTATTTACTGCTAAGATACCGGAGTAGCCTATTATAGCTCAAAGTTATTTAACTCAAAGTCAAACCTATGAGCTAATGAAATATTTTTGTTTCATCTTCTGCCCTCGTCAAACTTTTAATAATCGCGGCACGCAGCTGTCTCGCTGACGTAATAGAAGCGAATTATCGAAAGTATGTTTTGTAAATTAACCTTTTTTTGAAAATACTGATTTCACCATCATAATTAACATTTTAAAATCTTTACAAATTAGAGTTTTTAAATTACATTAAAAATACGAAAATTATCGCTCATCGCTGAAATTAAATTTCCTAATTTCAACGAATTTAAATTTAAAAAAATTAAGATTTAAAAAATAGTTATCAGTAAATTCTCGCGAATTTGAAATGGCCGCCTGATTTTTAGATCACTTTCTGAGGGTAGTTTTTATATAACGCTAACGTTTGCAATTTCAGTCCGATTCGACTCATACTTGGCACAAAAATTGGTTTTTGTGATAGCTCGTATCAGTATACTAACGAGTTTCAAAATGACGGCAATGTTAATTTTTTAAAAATTATAACTTTTTGTTTTAAATTTTTTTTTTTTAATTCTGATTTCGCCGTAGTAACGTTTCAACATTAAAAAACTTTAAAATTAATTAAACTAAGAAATTTAATTCGACGGCGGTCATGGTTCATTACCGTATTTGCAATTTGGATCTGGTATGCATCTTTTAATGATGTTTATGATTGTGCAATTTAAGTTCAATAAAAACAGTGCAAGGGAAAATAAAATACTTTTGGAAATTCGTTTTCATCACTTGAGCGAAGCAACTGCGTAATATGGTTTCATACTTTTAAACAGTCGCCTATACATTGCTGTTTTGTTATGGCGTTTATCAGCTGTTTAGTAGCCTTCTCGTTTCCTTAGTGAACTGTGGTTCACTGTGCACAAGCAAGTCTTGGTTAATATTGTGACCTCTCAGAATATCAGCCTTCAGTGTTTGTTCTTAGTTTTCAGTATTTAACATAGATCTAGATATTTTGGCTAATATTATAGTTGCTAAGTTAATGTTTTCCTTTTTTTTTACTTAAAGTCTAAACTTTAGGCCGAGGACAAGGGATCAGCGTTAACAGTAAGATAAAAGCAACGGGAAGTAACTGCGGTTAGAAATAAGGACTGCAATTCAGAGATGCAGCAGACTGACCGGTACTTTAGTCGCATCGACCACCTAGTCCCCGCTAAGTTAATGCATTGTTTTGCTTAACGTCTGTACTTTATGCCGAGGACAAGGTATCAGTGTTAATGGTAAGGGAAAATCAATGGAAGTAACTGCGGCTAGAACTAGGAACATTGAAGTGCGCAGTTCAGAGACGCAGCAGACTGACCGGTGCTTTAGCCACATCGACCACCGAGTCCCCGCTAAGTTAATGCTTTAAGTCAGGCACTCGAGGACGTGAGTTGAGTCATACTTTCGAAACGTTTTGTATTGTTTCCTTACATACAAATGATGACAAATATTCGAATAAACAATAACAATAACGTTAATTATTAAGTAACAGTCTTTCATGATGCTAGTGTAAAGCTGTTAACGTTTTTTTGATAATTTTAAATTGCTCTTCTAACTTTTTTCCGGCGAAAAACCTTTAAGGTGATCATCGCCGACGCTCGTCTAAATACAATGTTGAATCTTATCAAATTTTTATCGGCGGGGCAACTACCTAACTTCATATCTGATTTCCATAAGTCAACAAATACCTGTTAACTAGGTCCAGGCTTGGCAACTTTCCAAAGTGCTCATCTGTTCACCAAGTTTAGTAAATGACGTAACGCGATAAGATTCCAAATAGATTTGAAAGTTGTATCTGTGTTAACGCGCGATGTTGTATTCATCTGTGACCTGCAGTTCAACTTTGTGTACTTTGTGTAATAAGAGTCAAGTTTTCGCTTCGCTCGCCGCAGACATGTTTTGTGTTGTCGCGTTTAAAAACTCTCTCCGAAGTAGCGGCCTCCTCACTCACTCACTCAAGTGATGGAAGTGAATTTTCAGTGTTGTTTTTATCTTAGAAATCATTTGAAAATCACATTTCACGCTTATTGACATTTGAAATTTTAAAATTAAAATTATTTTTCCTAAGTTCAATGGATTTCGTAAGTGATGGAATTAAATTTTCAAAAACGCGTAAAGTAGAAGAGTTGTGGATCAGTTCAAACCGATCTTTATCTCCAGCTCACTTTTTGATGAGTCGTTAAAGTTTTTTTTCAAAACCCTTTCTCGCTCTAAACAGTGGGTTTGCATGTCCAGGTGTTATATCAAAGATTCAAATTTAAAATGTGCAATAAAAATTTGGTCGTATAATGCCATCATAATTTCCTTGTTGGTTTTATTACAAAGTCCTTGTCGGTGTATTATTTAATAGTACATTTCTTCTCTCAACAATAAATTCAATTCATACCAAGCCGCGTCAAGATTGTATGTGTTTCCCAGCTCTGAGGAAGGATGCGACGCAGCTGCGCGGTGCACGGTGCATCCTGTTCCGCCAGGATTTGAAAGGACGCGCCCTGCAGCTATACATCACTCTGACGTGACTTGGTAAAATTATACCTCACGCATACCATCTGACAGAACCGCAGTTCGAGTCCGCGTCCAGGTAACATCGCCTAACCCTATTCCTTCAAGTTTATCGATGTTAGCTACTATTTATTTGAATAGCGCACGCAACTGTCTCGCTTACGTGATGGAAGGGAATTTCTAACTTTTTACCTTAACCAGCGATCATTTGAAAATCTGATTTCACCGTTGTAATCAACGTTCAAATAATTAAAAATCACCGAAATTATGAAAACTAACACTAAACTATTTGTGTTCACAAAATATTTTTCTAAAGCACAATGACTTTTTAAATTTTAAATAAGGTTAAAATTTTTGGTGCAGTTTTGAACGCTAATTATGATTGGAAAATCGGATTTTTTTAAAAACGTTTGAGATAAAAATTTGATTCGTTTTTAAAAACTGTTTAAGTGATTTCGCTTGGTAACAAACTGGTACAAGTTATTATTAAAATCTATTTTTGTGCCAATTTGGAATCGAATCGGGCCAAAATTGTGAACTGAGAGTGCTAAACCACACACACACACACACACACACACACACACACACACACACACACACACACACACACACACACACACACACACACACACACACACACACACACACACACACACACACACACACACACACACACACACACACACACACACACACACACACACACACACACACACACACACACACACACACACAGAAAACACACAAAGACACACACTTACATAACGCACACACACACACACACGCACCTGCCCGCCCGCACGCACGCACACATACACGTGCGCGCTACAGAAAGTAAAATCTTAGAATGTTTATTTTGTTCAACTATTGGTCAAAATATATTAGCAAATAATTGGTTTGTTTGAGTCAGTGAAATACTTTTTCAAGTTCACACCGACAAAAAAACAATTACTGTTTTTACAAAATATTTAAGTGCTATACTATTCGTATATGTCCAAAGTAAGGTTAAGATTGACCTACTGAGACAAACAGTTGCATTGTATAGTATCTTTAAATATGTTTACGGATCCTCGTTTGTGGTTTCAATTTACTATTGTAATTTATAAAAAGCAATTGGAACATCGTGTTTTGACAGAACACACGCACATACACACACACACTTGTATATTTCAGGAAGTAAACAATGAGTAACAGAAGAAGGAAGCGGCTTTCTAATTGAAACACAAAGTAAGCTGCGGCAACATACTGTACCTTAAATTGCATTGTCCTTGTTCGAGGTCGAAAGTTGTATGCTCGTGTCTCCAGTAACTGGGAGAGTTCATGCATTGGCGGCCATTCTTGTACAATACTTCAGAGTTTCCGTTTTTACCACAAACTTTTTAAATCAAATTCACTGTTAGTTTTATTAAAGAAAATCAACAGCGAAGAAATACTGTAACACATTATCAAAAAACATTTTATTGTGAAGGTATTTTGTAAATACGTTTTTAGTAAGTGATGTGCTTTAACTGATGCACTTTTTTGGTTAAAGTAGTATAAAATTATAAGGAAAGAGTTTAAATGAATATAACTGTTTAATATACTTTTTTTTAATTTTCAGAAAAACTAATATTTTTTCCTCGAAAAATTTAAAAAACATAGTATTTAATGATTTCTATATTACAGACAATTTTGTTTATACATAATTTTAGGACACAAATAAATGAGCAAGTTTATAAACATCACCTATAAATAATAAGCAATTTTATCAAAAGACAAGTTTCGAGTGAATTTAAAGGAAATTTGTAAAACCACTTTTCAAGTGATGTTCATCAAACAGTGTTTCCGCTGTAGTGTGTGTTTAGTTAAAAATAACAAATTTGAAAAATGTACAGAGAAATCACGCATGCTGCATTTTTGTAAATAAATTCACGCAGTTCTAATGGACTTGAATACATCAGTTTAAAATTCAGGGGTGGGGTGGAATTTGATGAGAATAATTAATGTCAAACATCTTGCGAGAGATTTATTGTTTCATAATTGAACCAAATTTACCAATTTAAGGTAACTGAAATTTAAATTTTGGAAAAAAAGAGTTAAACTTTGACCGCCGTCAAGTTTGTTTTAATTTTTCTAGTCAACCAAAAATTTGGAAATTTCTTTTATTTCAAAGTCTGTACACTATGTTATATAAATTTTGAAGAAATGAAAATAAAGTTTAACCTGAAGTTATGCTTAAATAAGAAATTATAATAATTTTAAAAAATACACCTTTTTATATAGTTTTTGAAAATAGGAGAGTTTTTAAACAAGTATTCTCTATTTTTTCACATTTGAAATAAGCTGTCATTTGAAAAGTTTTTTATTTAAAACTTTTACCATCCCCTCATTCCCTCTCCTTTAAATACGGATGGGGAGAACTAAGTATTAGAAAACAGAATATCTTAATTTAAAGTTATACAAAACGTATACTATACACAAATTAAAGATAAAAATAAGGAAGTGAAGACATTTTAAAGAACTACAGATCTCTTATCATCATGACTTATCTCATAAATAAAAATAGTTCTATTAGGCCTATATATATCTCGAAATATTTTCTTATATAATTAAAAAAATCACGCAGTATTTAAATTCGTTTTTACTAAGTATTTTTGTAATAGATTATAAAGAAAAGTTTTAGATCTAAACATTCCCCTAAACCCTTCACGCCACATTTCTAAGACCAGTAATTTAATGTTCCCCAAAATTTCACTCTCTCAATACAAATACTAAAAAAAGGTTCACATTTTGTTACAAAATAATAATTGCGTTTTGATGTAAGTACGTTAGGAAAAGTTATTGAACCTCTCTTCCGTGTATTTTCAATAATTGCCTCTATGAAATTTTCATCCCATTGCACGATTTTCTACATACAGTATTTACAAATTTAACATTGAAAACAGATGATTTATTTTACCTTATAAGCTGTTTTCATATTATATTAATATAACCAATTTTGTGATTTTTGCTATTGTAATGAATTTTAATTTAAAAATAAAGAACCTACACATTACAAACTGCTATTTTTATAAGTTTTCTATCAATAAAATTATCGATAGCAAAGATTTAAAACACAAAATTTCATTACTAATATAAAATTATTTCACACCTTGAGTTGATTAGAATGAACACGAAACGCACTAAAACAACACCGGTTTAAGACACGCGTGTATGGGTACATTCACTGGTCACTGAACACTGTGCACACCGCGCGTTCAAGTCTCTTCCAACTAAACTGCACCCCAGCCTCTACTATACTTTTATACCTAGTGACCCATAAACTTACATCACTCTCCCTTCTTCTCCCCTCCTCGCCTTGCCTTGCCAAAGAAAGTGTTCTTTTTCGCACCGTCAAGTGAATTCGTCATTGTTTCATCTGCGAACGTTACTGGAAACTTTAACGGTGGGGAATTTAGGTGCTCGGTGTAAGTTTTAGTGCCAAGCTTCTGTCGCTTCAGACTTGACAAAATGCCTTTGGCATTACGGTGTCTGGAAATTTTGAATTTGGTACTTTGTCATTAAAATAATATAGATTAAAACGTTATCAATTTGATAGCGCATTACTTTGTTAATGCTAATTTTATTTGACCTTCAAAGGCTTTGATTTTTTAATTCGTTATTCCACAACTTCTCTTATACTAAAAGTGACTAAAAATTACTTCAACATGAATCGTGTTTTAGGGCTGGTTGTGATGTTGGATTTTGCGTGCATATAATAGTCCCTATATTTAGCACATTGCGTGCTATTGTATGCATAAATATAATTGTTACTACTTCTAAACAGCTGATTTCGCACAACAGCTGTTGCTTCAATATCGTTTTAATTGAGGTTATGTTCAAAATTAAATTTCTAAATAAAATGGACAATAAAAGTATTAAAAAAATATGTTTTAAATGAAGAACAAAAAGTAAAAAAATAAACGAAAAAGACTACGACGATTAGAAAATAAATTAAAACGAAAAAATGAAATTAACGATGAAAATATTACAATAAAAAAGTTATGACTGAAGAGCAACATCATCTGATTAATAACAAAAACGAGGAATCGAGAAAAACATGATACATGATTTATATTTTTGGTTCTGTAACTAAAATTTGTTCATCCTTGTGTATTATAGATTACAGTATTTACATCTACTGCATTGTAGGTGATAATTTTAGAGTGTTTTCATTTTGAAATGAGTTATTAAAGTGGATATTATGGTACGATCCAGACCCTTGAAGTAAGACCGACCCTTATCTCTAGATCCCATTTTTGAAGCGTTAGCTTCTTATACCTTGCACTTGTATTTGTCATCATGGAGTGATACGGTTTCATCGAGTAGGCTTACGTAGCGTAAGTAACGCGAGTAGGGAAAGTATTAACAGACCCCCTCCAGTTCTCAGCTCTTTTCCTTTCTTTCGTCTGCAGGTTCCAAACGAGTTGGTCGCGCGCGTATGTATGTTTTGTACCTGTATGTACATACAGCGTGCATGCTTCTCTCTCTCTCTCTCTCTCTCTCTCTCTCTCTCTCTCTCTCTCTCTCTCTCTCTCTCTCTCTTTCTCTCCACGTTTCTTCTTCTCATGTTCTCGTCGCGCGCACATGTAATGATGTTGTGTACATTGTGTATATTGCCAGCAGCATCAGTTCAATAGTAGACGGTTTATTAAGTCAGTAATAACACGTGTATTTGATTTGATTTTTCTTATATTCTCGAGACACACACACACACACACACACACACACACACACACACACACATATATATATATATATATATATATATATATATATATATATATATATATATATATATATATATATATATATATATATATATCGACAGTCCCAATGACTGTACCATTTTTTTGTAGTTCGTTATAAATTTATATCCATGCGCGTGTGTGTGTGTGTATGCGCGTGTGTGTGTGTGTGTGTGTGTGTGTGTGTGTGTGTGTGTGTGTGTGTGTGTGTGTGTGTGTGTGTGTGTGTGTGTGTGTGTGTGTGTGTGTGTGTGTGTGTGTGTGTGTGTGTGTATGAGAGAGGGAGAGAGAATTCCGATATTAGCAACTTGGATCAAATTTAATTCAAAATTCATTCTTGGCACAAAAATCGATTTTGGTAACTGCATGGACGAGTTCATTACTCAACAAAATAGTTCACAGTTTCAAAATAGCGGACATTTCAAATCTTAAAAACGGCGTAACGTTTCGTGTTTGAAACTTTATTTCACCATTGTAATCACTGGTAAAAACTGCATAAATTAGCATTTTTAATTTTCAAAATTATTTGAAATTAGGGGAAATTAAGAAAATGAATTTGACAAAGGTCAGGGTTCATTTTTGTGTTTTCAATCAAATACGAAACGTAAAAAATGCAGATTTTAGTGGTGATTATGGTAATAAAATCAGAATTTAAAAAGTCATGAATTTTGTTGGGGGGAATTCAATTCCATCACGTCAGCGCGACAGTTGTGTGCAGCGATTATTTGCATATTAGGTTTTTGGTGAAAATTACAAAATTTCCTCGGCAATACAATAAGCCCAGATAAGACACGTGCAATCATTTTCCTGGGATTTTTACTTCCTGAAGAAGAAAGCACTTTCACTTTTCCAAATTAATTTTCTTTCGGTAACGCCTTTCGATAATCAGTAATCGACGGCCATATTCTTGATTAAACACAGTTCCTGAACACTGATGCAATCCTTACGGAGGTAACAATTGCACTAAATTACAAATTACTATTAAGTAACGTTCGATACAATCGAAACATTTTCGATTTGACACCAACAAGTGTGATTTAATTTCTTGGAAAAAACATCTTTTTGTCGAAAACTGTCAACTTTATTAATTTAAAACAATTGTATTACATTTTATAAAGGCTGACATTAAGTTTACTGGGGCTTGAATCTGTATCCGCATTGTAAAACATAATAAATAGTAATAATTAGTTTAAATTTTTGGTTTTAATTTATTTTATAATCGCCGTAATCTTCTTAGTTGATTTTTTTCTTAATATTTGTTCTTCATTTAAACATATTTTTAAATAATGTTATTTTCTAATTTATTTAGAAATTGAATTTTTAACATAACCTCACTTGAAACGATACTGAAGCAACAGCTGTTGTGTGAAATCAGCTGTTTAGAAGTAGTCACAATTATCTTTCTATATATATGCACGCAACGCGCTAACTATACTGTTATATGCGATATGACATTGGCACGTATCCCGCAAAAACAAACATCACAAACAGCCCTAAAACACGATACACGTTAAAAATCATGCATGTAGTTTTTTCGCTGACAGTGAATTTCCAAAATTACTACCGTTTATCTTATAATACCTTACAAACTTTTTTACTGCCATAATAATCATAATCTGCATTTAAACTTTGAAATGAATATTAAACATTACAAAATGAACACTGGCCACAATAAAATTTACTCAATAAAAATCTTTTCATGCAGATATTAACATTAAATACGATTTTTTTATACGATTGCCGCCATTTTGAAAATGTTGGACCGATTTTTCTGGATAAAATTGTCCAAGCTATTGCCAAAGTAATTTTTGTTTACCAAGAACAATCACATTCGATTAAAATTGCAAAATCACAAAATTAAGATTTTAGTGATCTTTGAAAAAGTGATCTAGTAATCAGGATCAACGCTGATTTCAAAATATCAGGTCTGAGTCTTACCACGAT
This sequence comes from Callitettix versicolor, assembly GCA_022606455.1. Taxonomy (NCBI): domain Eukaryota; kingdom Metazoa; phylum Arthropoda; class Insecta; order Hemiptera; family Cercopidae; genus Callitettix; species Callitettix versicolor. The sequence goes on from CM040189.1 coordinate 45,227,091, forward strand.
GGCCTCTCCAATAGCACATTGTCCAATGGAGAGTCCTTAGTATCAATTAATCTTTGTAATTTAAAAAATGATTAACGTGCATTTATAACTTGAAAAGCATTCATCTTCTTGTGGCAGTTTAATGGTTTTTACAATAGTTTAATAATGAATGCTTAATAATGTCTCAGGTATAAAACAAGCTGTAAGGCCGAGGCGTAATGCGGAACGGAGTCGAACTGATCGGGGCGGACTACGCATTAAAAAACGTATCCTATTTTTTTTTTTTATTGTAAGTGTGGCCACTGAAAGAGAAACGGAGTGGAGGGGAGTCAAGCAGCGTTGCCAGGCTCCGCTCTGTGTAGCTTCGACTCTGACTTAGTTCAGTTTTGAAGCTGACCACGCCTCCAAACTTATTATTTCTCGTTACCTACGTTACCGCTGCCTAGGTTACGGTTTTTAAACACAGCAGTTTCCTAGAATCCGTTACAGTAGGCCTAAATATTTATATTAAAAAACGCGTTCTTTAAACTGACTGAACTTTCCGGTTAACGTTCATCTTCATTCCGCTCACTTACGCATTTGGTGGCCGCCAGGCCTAAACGTTATCAAATTTCAAACTTTCAAGTTATCAAATTTATCAATAAAAAAAAAAAACAAAAAAAATAAACTTAATTTTTCGAAAGCAATTCATTAGATTTTGCTAAAATTTTGGTCACTGCATTCTTCAAGACTTATTTTGAGTTAGAGTTCGATGTTATGTCGGATTTCAGAGGAATATTGACCGGTTCGCTGACGCTTGTACACAAGATCTTGTAACGCGAAGGTTGATAACTTATCACTTAGCGAGTTTCGTATCCTGTCTGCTTCTAAAGTCATTGTTAGGATATGAAACAGCCTCCGGTAAATGTGGAACTGAACTTTGTTTAAAGTATAATGTGGATAATTGAGAAGTCGTTGTTGGCAATAAATGTAAGTTTAACGATAAATTGGAAAATACTAAAATATTACACTGTCTAGTGTGCCACCTCCAAAAGGCGTTTCCGAAGTGGTTAAAGCATCAGTCAGTAAGCTGTCTGTCTGAACCACTGACGGATTAATGCAATTTTGTAGGTGGAGGCGATTGGTTGGACGATTCAATTTAAAAGATAGCCGCTTATAGGGTGAAAATTTTGAAATCAAACTTTCAAAAACTAGCGCTATAAATCTGTTTAGAGACTTAAAACGCATATAAAATAAGTGTACAAATTGACTCCACTTTAGACAAAAGTCATTTAATTTTCTTAGATTCCAAATTTTTAAAACTTTTAAAAAAGTGGCTCCATTTACATAACTTCCCCTCTTCTCAATATATATTTTTTTATATATACCTGCAGTTGTTCTAGTTTACTCTTACTGTTAAAGCTGATCCCTCGTCCTCGTTAGCCTAAGCAAGTCCAGTTAAACGTCACAACAGTTTCTCAAGCAAGTTTTGATCAATTTTAGATCAAAGATCTTTCTGTTGTTGTAGTTAATGCAGGAAGAGAAGAGAGAACCAACATAAAATATCTAATTGATTAATCCCGTTCTCACCTTCAATACAGGCATTTCAAAGTGCACAAACGTACAAATGTACATACAGACAAAACGTATGTAGGCCTACATACAAAGTCGAGATCGGGCTAATGTAACGGATTTCGGAACCCTCAGAGGCCTTTGACTCTTTCCTCGAAGCTGCGATACTTCCATTTTAAGGAAGTTAAATTGGATCTTACATTGTTTTAATGTTATTTCTTTTGTCTCGAGGGGGGCGGTCGCTCCTTCGCCCCCCCCCACTTAAATCAGTCCTTGGTCTGAACCTGCGCACTTTATGGTTGTAAAGAAAACTCCAAGCTCCAAATTAGTGACACGGAAGTGGAATTAATTGCAAATATATATTCGATAATTAATAAAGATCGGCGATGAAAGATTGAAATTTTGATTTTACAGATAATAAAGACAAGAAATTGTGAAATGTTTTATTTTTTAAATCTCGTTATCCAATTATCCAAAGGTTGTAAGGTGTAGATAGATATTAGTGGCTATTTTAGGTAGGTTACATAACATATATCTAAGTTAAATCGATCGAAGGGATGGGCTGTAAAAATACGATAAAGAATTAAATCGTAAAACTTAAAATTAAAAGGGTTATCAAAAATATAAAAATTTATCTGTTTTACATTAAATATCACAACTTAACAATCAATTCTTGAATTTCAAATAAATAATTATAAAGATCAATCGTAAAACATTTTTTGTTGACGATATAAAGCGATATAAGTTATACTCACGCACTAAAGTATAATGATGATCGCGTACACAGCTGTCTCGCTGACGCGATGGAACAAATTCTCATAAGTATTTTTCATTATTTTTACCGTTTGTTTATTAAATTCTGATGTCACCGTCACAATCAGCGCACAAATCTGAACATATTAGCGTTTTAAACTTTTCAGTTACACGTAATATACGAAAATAAACCCTGGCACAACATAAAATTAAATTTATAAATTCCAGTGGACTTCGAAAATTCCATTTTTACAGCATTTAACGCTGGTCGCGATTGTGAAATCATAATTTCAAAAACGTTTAAGGCAAAAAAGTTACGAGTTTACAAAATTTTTAAATGACCACCATTTTGAAACTGCTAAAAGAAATATTTGATTAACGAACCTGTCTAAGCTATAGTAGAAATCGGTTTTCGTGCCCAGTTTGAATCAAATGGGACTAAAATTGGGAACGTGAATGTGCTAACACTTATACGTATATATCTGTTATAAACATACATTATTTTATACACTTTTAAAAAGTGATATAAAAATCGTCGCGTCCTGGGTCTGGGTCTTACCACGATGGTCGCTTCAGTAGCTCATTTTCTAATGAAAATTCGAATCCATACAGAGTAATTCCAGTTATATTCGGCGGAGGTAGCTGAAGTGAGTTTAGCTGAAGTGAGGCAGCTGATGGGCTTAGCAATCCCACCGTACCTCTAGCTCATACTACTCAAACGACACACACACACACACACACACACACACACACACACACACACACACACACACACACACACACACACACACACACACATTCACTACTCTGAAGTGTAAAGCGATCCGTGCTGATGAAGTGAATGACACCAGCCTAATAGTATATCAAACCCTCAAACCCTGACCTGGCGACCTCCCAGTGTACTTCAGCCTAACCCTTGCATGCGAAGCTCTGTATGGGCAGACTTCATTTCTCTAGTTACTCATGGGAACAGCATAACTAAGAATGTAAATAAGAAAGAGCGGAAACTCACCCCTCAACAAAAGGCTGACCAAATGGAAACTTCCTTGATAAGGGTCAGGAGAAGGGAAAAACTTGAAAGGGAATTAATAGAGCAAGCATATGCAAGTGTCTCAATAACAAACTGGGAAGTTATCAATTAAAAGTGGGTGAGTTACCCACTTGAATCCTCTCCAGAACGTACCAAGAGAAGGCGCTATAACTGAACAACTCAGGAATACAGGAAGTGGGCATAATAGATCTACAGAGATCCCAGTGTAATAGTAACCATATACCATTCATTCAGTCAGTAATCAGTACAATTACAGCTCCGCTCTTTTTAAAACAAAAGTCCCCGTAGACCAGCTGCACCTATTGAGAGGATTTAGACGTCCCTCGCCGTATTCGAGTCTAACACACACTTACACTTACGACTTTAACACTTTACACTCACACTTACATTTAGGGAGGCGATATTAGCCTCAATGTACTTTTCGTCTTAAAATAACAACAAACAAACATTTTTAAAGAATCGCAGTTAATACTTTTCTTGTAAATCTCAGATCTGAATTTTACACAAATGCTTTAGTAGCTTTCTAAAAAAAATTCTCTAAAAATAAAAATTATAATTTTACTCAGCGGCTTGTTTGGAATTTTTGCACGCGTGTTTGGAGAGACGTGAAACCGCCTCTGTACAGAACACTCCTTCTTCCATTTAACAGTCGAGTGGTTGTAGGCCATAACGTGTCCATTGTACGGCACTATCGAATTATCGACAAATAAAATGTTCTCTGAAGTTCTTATTTAAACACTACAATGGCGTCAAGTGCACTAAGTGTTCACTGCCATCGTGTAAAAATGAACGTAAAAACACACTTCTGAAACTTATTACCGATGTGTACAAGAAGTTTGATTAATTTTTACCGCCTGGTAAATTGTCGGGAACACTCGGTGATACAATCGCTTGACGGAACACTTCCGCTTTTTTAAAATAACGTTGTCGAATCAAATTTCTTTTTAAAAATTGTATTAAACTGTCTTTAAATGTGTGTATTAGGAATAATTATTATAATATTAATTAATAGTTTTAAAGATTGTATAGAGGGTACAGCCGAAGAGTAAACACTATTGACAAAGATGCAGAAAAATTATGAAACTGCTGACTTACTGCCTGTTTGCTTCCAGTCTGTGCTGACTACACTGCAAGCTCAAAAGGTTTAATTCTCTTGAGTTTTCGTTATGGAGCAACATTGTTAACTTGATAATTCATACGTTTTTCGTGGCTTTGAACACTTTTTTTATTTCTTCAGACAGAGTGGTCACTTTTAAGTCCTGATGGAGGTCATTATTACGAACATACCGGGCGGAGTAACCATGGTTCGCAGAACTTTGTTTTGAACAATTTGTATATTTACTTTTTTAACACATCCCTATAGCTGTATGTCACAGCTCCAAACGGTGTTTGTACATCACCAGCTTATTAAGCAATGATAATTCCGATTTTCTGCCTAACAAGTACATCTTTCTTAATTTTATGGTTAGTTCTTCGTTTTTCTTTTTTATATGCTCCTTCCATCGAAGTTTGACATCGTGTCATACCCAGGTACTTCGCTGTGTTAGAGTGGGTTATCCATAAATGTGGATGGTGTTGAATCCTTTTATTCGTGAAATTAATGTGATTTGGTTTTATTCGCCATTTTTCGGTCCATCTGTTTATTATATTTACGGTTTCTTGCAATTTCTCTGCGTCCACAGATAACACCGCAGTATCATCTGTGAATGCAGTTATTTGTCTGATTGAATTGGCACTGGGATATCTCTAGTATAACTTATAGATAAAGTAAGGGTCCCAAAACAGTACCTTTCTTTAAAAATTGATAATTTTTTATCTGGTTTTGCCATCATAATCAACGTTAAAAACTGTATAAATTATCATTAAAAATTTTCAAAAACCAATGAAATTATAGTTTTAACTCGACGGTGATCAGGGTTCATTTCCTTATTTGCAATGTAATTTAAAATGGTAATGTAAATACATATAGATCTTAATATATAAATCTTATGATATTGAAACTAGAATACCAATAAATTGTATGATAGAGAAAAATATTTTTGGAAATTAGCTTCTGTAACGTCAGCGAGACAACTCATTTTAATATGAACAAATTTTCCAAATATGAGATGCACATAGATTGATTTTTTTAGCCATAAAATTGTATGTTCCAACGTTATAATATCTTCAATGCCGTTCAGAGGGGAAACAATGATAGTTTGATTTTACGAGAGAGATTATTTGCAGTACAAATTTGTATGAGCAATTTTTGTACAGTCATAGCGAACTGTTTGCTCAATGAATGCGCTTTACTCGATCAACTGCACTTCGAAATATGCATATGCATAAATATTCAGGTTAGCAACGGAATCTAAGACAACACCGGCCTGATTCTATTCAATTGTTAATCAACATGATTGCTAACTTGCTTCCTTTCGCTGTTAATTTGTTGCAGTAATGTTTAATTAGTTGCATTTGTTTCAACAATGTGAAATGACTGTTTTTATTCGTTTCGCGCCGCTCCAATGGCCGTTAAGTTAACACTCCATTTAAGGATTTAATTCAGCGAATCTCCTTCGGTAGTATTTTATTAGTGTAAACTTTTGCCCTCATGGCGGCATCTTTGGCGAGAAACAAGCTTAGCTCGGCCGGCGGCCTCGGTGTTACTACGCTCGTAAAGTTTCTAATTTCCGGCGGAGGCAGCTGAAGTGAGCAGCAGATGACTTTAGCGATCCCAACGTACCTCTAGCTCATACTGCTCTCACTAATTTGTTTAAAACGCGCGCGCGCGCACACACACACACACACACACACACAAACAAACACACACAACACACACACACACACACACACAAACACACACACACACAAACACACACACACACACACACACACAAACACACACACACACACACACACACACACACACACACACACACACACACACACATATATATATATATATATATATATATATATATATATATATATATATACACAGCGCGCACACTCGCGCACACACACTCACGCACAGTAAGATCGTAAAGTTCAATCAAAACAATAAAATAGAATTGTTTCACAATCACTGAACCTTCTTTATACTTTGCTCAGTGCAAAAATAGTCTGATTTCAGTAACTTATAAACGGGAAACAAAGTGATTTCGAACAAATGTTAAACGACTTTCCTACATTTTAGTGCAAGTAACATTCCAGTGCCCAGCAATTGTTATGGTGTCTCACTACTCCTACGCTTAGATACAAGAAGACATTAGTCGAAATGGAAGCCATTTTAGATACCGTGGAACCAGTTTATTTACATACCACCCTCGACGCCCGACTACCCCGCCAACATTAGGTTTTTTATCGTATTTTAACCCTTCAGAGCTATTCTGATCCTTTCTGTCCTTCTACCTGGATTCCACAGCGTCTCAAGGTCATCCTTTACATTCCACTAAACATTGTACAGTATTCAACTGTTTGTTTGTTGTATCTCAGTTTTGTAATGTTTTCGTTTGTACAGAGATGTTTGCGTGGACGCGTGTTTGTGGGATATTAAACAGAAGGTTAAAGAAATGGGTTGGATGTCCGTGAGAAATAAGCTTATTTCCCCCATAAACATAACCTTATTCCAATGTTTATCTACAATCTATCTCACCAGATGTTTTTCAAATTTTCTAGATTTTTAATGGAAAAACGTTTTTTAAAACCTTTAAAACAATATTCTTTTGTTCGGTTTTTTTATTTACTCCTGAGATTTTATTTCGAATTATGTATTTGAAAATCGAATCTATAGAACCCAAATTTTGGTAAAAACTGATGAAAGTCGTGAAGGAAGCCTTTTTTATATTCTAACTTTTAGGATTTTGATTTTTTATGCCAAGCGTTACACTAAATTGTGTCTTTAAAAATAATTACTTGATTATAATATTTTTGTTATAATTATTGTTTAGGCCAATATTTGCCAGCGTTTGTGTATATGGAAACACAGCGCCATGCTTCCCTTCAAAAAATCAGTCCCCTCTCAAAATTTGCTAACTTTCTATACCACCATTAATTAGTGACGAACAGATCTTATTAACTACAAGAGAAAAATTAAACAAATAAAATATTAAATTTTATTTTTTATCCTTTTAAATATTAAATACACTTCATTAGTTTAGAATAAAATAATTTTTAGATTTTTGCAGTTTTACAGTTGGAATATAGATAATAACAAAATGATTGTTTTAATATAATAATGAAGATTTTTTCATAACAATATTTATTTCATTCCCTTTTAAAATAATTATGATACAAGTAAATTTTACCTCCCCCAAAAAAATGATGCGCATTTTGAACCATGTGCCTCTTGGTTTGGCACCTCTGTGGAAACTATACATTTCGAGAATATGGATAAACTTTTCAAGTTCTTATCTTAAAGCATATACTTATCAAATATATCGTAAGTCTAGATGTCTATGTCTATTATGTTATAATACTAAGAGCATACACTCAAGGTCAAACTCACGTGTCTCTGATCACGTGTCTTTTGACTACTAAAGGGTAAACAGCCTTCTTAAGTGTTTTAACAATGACCTTGGCATCTAGACTTATATTTTAGTTGGTAAGTACTTGAGAATGAGAGTTGATCCATTCTCTCAAAAAGTCATGCATTATTTCCGTACACAAAAATGATGGCAAATGTTTGAAATTATCACAATATGAATATTCCTTCATCAAGTAATAACTTTAAAAACCTTTACTTCATTTTGTATTTTACATTTTTTCACCTCTGCCGATTTTCTAAGTTTCAGATTTTTTGTGTTCTAATCGTTAGACTTGATAAAAAAATTAATCAGAATCTCTTTAGATGATTTTAAGAAATTAGAACTTTTATATTTTGATCTTTGTTGGTTTTCGTGTTTTCCTCGATTGATCTGCAATCGAAATTGTCTGGGAGATTACCAAACTAACCCCATGCGAACTGGTGTTATACAGAAAGTTTTCGCTATTTACTTCCTCCGGTAGTGACGTAATAGGAAGTCACCAAGTAAAATTACTTTCGCTTCTAAAGTAGCTGACAACAATCTGCTTTTAATCTACCAGGCTGTTTGGCAACAGCTGATGCAAATGTCTTGTTAGGTCAGCTGATGTTCACGTATTTTCCTTCCGAATTACTAAGTGTACTGACACCGTTAACATCATTTTAACTTAATTATAACCTGAACTTAGTAAGTAATTTTACGATGACTGCTTCGAAGTCATTTTCTAATTGAAATTCGCTAATTTATTGGATGAAATATTTCATCACATATATATTGAATTAAACAATTATGATCTCACACATTTAATTATGATTAGACAATTATAACATCAAAAATTAATTTTGAATTGTGCAGTTATGATATCAAATAATTAATTAATGAATTATGAACTAGACAATTTTATCATACAATTAATTATGAACTAGGCAATTATATCAAATAATTAATTATGAACTAGACATTTATGACATCAGACAATTAATTATGAATTATACAGTTATGATATCAGATAATTAATTATGAACTAGACAATTATATCAAACATTTAATTATGAATTAGACATTTATGATATCAGTCAATTAATTATGAATTAGACAATTATGATATCAGACAATTAATTATAGATTAGACAATTATAATATCAGAAAATTAATTATGGATTAGACAATTATGTTATCAGACAATTAATTATGAATTAGGCAATTATAACTTCAGACAATTAATAATGATAGACAATTATTTAATTATGAACTAGACAATTATGATATAATACAATTAACTATGCATCGGACAATTATGATATCAGACAATTAATTATGAATTAAACAATTATGATATCAGAAAATTAATTATGAACTAGACAATTATATCAAATAATAATTAATTATGAAATAGACATTTGTGATATCAGACAATTAATTATGAATTTGACAATTTTATGTATTAATTGTCCCGTTATAATATCACGGGAAGTTTTTGTTAATCCAAAACAGAAACCATCGCGATATCTGTAATTATTGTGGATCTATGTAGAAATTCTCATTAAAATAAAACGAAAGGAATGCAGAAATTTCTCTATGACGTGTCCTTGGAAGTTATTGTATTCCAGTCAAGGCTAAATAATAAATCTGTACGGTGAAAACAAGAGCCCCGGACTCCGTGAACCGAATCTAGATTGGTAAATACCGAAAGTGGAAACGAAAGTGGAGAGACAATTTGGATCGACATTATACTGTGTATCGAGAGGTCAGTGGATCGATATAGATCATTACCGATATAATGTTTCTCTGTATGTCTGTCTTCTCTCCTCTCTCTCTTTCCTCTCTCTCTCTCTCTCTCTCTCTCTCTCTCTCTCTCTCTCTCTCTCTCTCTCTCTCTCTCTCTCTCTCTCTCTCTCTTGTTCTTTAAGCTCTTGTTATTGCTGCATACGTCATTATTGGTGTAGTGTCTTTCTGGATGTGGTTCAACCTTTGGACAAGTTGGTTCATCATACTTAAATACAAGTTATATAACGCATTCAGTTACAACTGGTAAATCCATGCTAGAGCGCTGTAGGGAAGTGTTCTAGACCCTATGTTGTACCTACTTTACACACAAGCGTACTACAGTTATAGAACACCACAAACTTTGCAGGTGACAGCCGTAATGCCAGTAGCTGAGAGTGAAAGAACACCACTAATGTGCTACAGCGCTCTCTTGATGCCATTAACAAGAATAAAACTAAATGAAAAGAATTCGGTTCTTTTGAATTTTACAAACTGTAAAACAGTAACAGTTCCAGTTTCCATCAACTAGCAGATAATACCGTATGGAAATTCAGCAAAGTACCTTGGCATCACGATCGATTCTAAATTAAGGCAGAAGGAACTTGTAAAAAAAGAGACATGAATTGCATCTAAAACTCAAGAAGATGCATTTGTTGTTAGATCAACACTGGTAACTCTCATTGCATAACAAGTTGCTACTGTACAAGCAAATTCTAAAGCCAGTATGGATGGTATTCAGTTGTGTGGTTGTACCAAGAGGACTAACATCAAGCAGATGCAAACATTACCAGACAAAGTAAAGCAAATCTGCAGAGCACCGCGGTATGTAAGAAATGACAACTTCCACCGTGGCTGAGGAAATTAAGGTTCCTTAAGACACAGCAAGAGATTGGAAGCACACGAGAATGTGGAAATGTGCTTCAACACCTGTGGGGTTCTCCGAGGCTGAAAAGGACAAAGCCCACTGACTTGGTGTGTTAAGACTACTCTGGTTAACAGAATTAGAGTTAGGACAACAAGTTATTGTTAAGTACTTACTGTATAAGGAAAAGTTACTTGTTAATTTGTAGTTAACTTAGTTATAACAGTAAAATACAAAACATTATTGATGTGGTGTATGTGATATATACAGTCTTGTATATATCTGTCTTCATGTGTTTTTCTCCAAAAATAAGTAGTTTGTACTATACATATATAAATATTTGTAAAAGTATTTTATTCTTAAAAAGAAATCGACAAGATATTGTAAAATTACTTTGAAAATCATGTAACATTATTTGAAAAATACGTGGGAAAGTTTTTGTAAATATTTCATTTTGAAGGGTCGCGCCTTGTCACCCGACTCTACAATGACTTCCCCCCCACATGCTGGTTATATTTTCTCCCGCATTGTGCGCCAAACAAAGAACTTTCATTAGAATGATATGGAAACGTGGACAGGGACAGCAATTAGATCTGTCCAGCTGACATTGTCATGAAAGTGCTTGCGTTAGCTATGCTTGTTACTTGGCCTCGCATTCTTCGCTGAATTAAGGCGCACAAGTCATTTTCAATTCAATTAAACGAAATAAAAATATTGTACTATAATAATAATAATAATAATAATAATAATAATAATAATAATAATAATAATAATAATAATAATAATAACAATAATAAAAATAATAATAACAATAAAAATAATAATAATAATAATAACTATTTAGTTACTATAAAAAAATAATATTCATAATTCTCTAAGCTTTTGCCAATGTTCTAAGGCAAAAGGTCACATAAACCGTTTGCCGGTTGGTATAGGCCTACTTTTTGTAAAGTTACACATCTACTTGCACCCTATGTTTATCCATCTTTGTTTAACATTAATAATTTATATTTTTATAATTTTACATTAATACTTTATACACAACTAAATTACACCAAAAGCCATTAAAAATAAATATTATCACTATTATTAATAATTAAATGACTTTATTAAACCTATACCTCCATGCCTGCTGAACATACCGAGACAGGCCAACCTCTTCCGTTTAAATATACATTGAATTCTTCTCTTGAAAATGCAGTTTTTTGCATAAAGTGTTTTAATCTTTTCTGATCAAAATTTTAAATCACAGTTTTTCCCGATTTCTTTGTAAATTTGAGCTATTGAACTATTGAGAAAACGAGCTCTCTCTCTCTCTCTCTCTCTCTCTCTCTCTCTCTCTCTGTCTTCTCTCTCTCCCTCCCTCCCTCCCTCCCTCTCTCTCTCTCTCTCTCTCTCTCTCTCTCTCTCTCTCTCTCTCTGTCTTCTCTCTCTCCCTCTCTTCCGCTCTCTCTCTCTCTTTTAAAATTTAAAAAACATGTACATTTTAAAAATTTACATATTTATTTTAAATTGTTTTGGAAATCTGATTTTACTATTAAAATCAATGTTAAAAACTACATCAATTATTTTCTTTTCAAAAATCTGTTGAAATTAACAAATTTATTTTGACGTCATGGTTCATTTCAATGTATTTTGAAAGTTTAAAGTGTTAATATACGGAGATTTTGAGAGTAAAATAATACATACTAAAAATTAAAGAAACAGTTTGGGAATTTGCTTCTATCACGTTAGGGAGACAACTGAGTGCCACGATTATTACTTGTCTTTTGCACAAATTATTTTATAATTCCAATATAAAAGAAATATTCTCTTCTAACTGTTCTTCCATTTTAATTTATAATTTTTAAACAAAGAGGTACAGAAATAACTTCTTCAGTTTCTCTCGTCACGACCAAGTTCTGGCAACGATATCGAGGGTGCGCGACAACTGAGAATATTGAGAAGGCTGTGGAAAGTTTATTCTTTTTTTTTCTACAATTGACACGCCTTCCAATTGTTTCTACTTATTGAATACTTATCTTCAAAAATTACTCTAAGAAATATTTTAAAACAGCATTTATTTAACTTTCCGTCACTTTCAAAAACCGGTAAAAGGAAGGTTTATTAAAAAAAATAACGATTTAATTCCTTAAATTACCACTTTAAAAAGCCATTTATTATTTATTGTAAAGGTAGATGGTCATTTTAAATTAATGAAAAGAAAATAAAGCGAGTTTTTTTGTAACTTAAATATCTCGTTGTACGTTAAACGACGTAAATGTAGTATTTTTTTAAAATTTGCTTGTTACAAACAGTGTGCATTGTCTTTAGAAATGTTTGTTATTTTAGTCTAAACACTCTCTTTTTATTTTATTTATTTATTTTTTTTTTTTGGTTGGGATCAATAAAACTAAGTATATTTATAAAATTGTTTGCACGCTCTATTTTGAAATTGAAATATACAGACATAACCTCAATTACCTAACTACATATTTGGAAGCAACTGTTTTTAATAATAACATCAGTTACTCTTCTTCTTTTCTAAAAAAACAAACAGCTGGTGATTTTTCAAAACAGTTTCGTCAGCTGATTTTAAACATATATTGGTAATTTATAACGATTACTGAAAGAAGTGTACAAAATTTGAAATAAAAAAGTACACGTATAGAACTCGGGGGGTTACCGACAGAAGCTTTTGTTAATGATATCTTTGCTGAACATATAATTAGTTTGAAGATACGTTTATAAATACCGTGTTTCGTTTAAGTATATAAATACGTGAACCTAGCTTAGACATTACTTACTGTAGTTATAGTAAAAGATCAGCTGTTTTATATTAATTCGTAACGATCAGCTGATTTCATTAAACAGCTGATAAGCTATAATAAGTTTCAGGTTATGTTGTTAAAAATTAGCAATATTAACAACAATTATTATAAACATTTATATTAATTTCGAATGTATTATAAATGGTTACAACGTGCACGTATTCTTCAACTAAGGAAAAATACCGAAACCAAAGCAACACAACGTTTTCATGAAATACGCGTGTAGTGTTTCGAAAAGGAGGAAGAAAAAGAAAAGAAATAGAGACGAAATTCGTTTGCTCATTTCCGTTTCATTAAAAAGGTTCGGGACACTTTTTTTCCTCTTCACTCCTCTCACCAAAGCTAACAATAAAAGCTCTGTTTCAATAGAGATGGTGACTAAATCAGTATATGGATTGTTCGTAATAATGCCAACATTTGAACGCAAGAACTAATGAGCAAAATTGGAAAAATAAGGCAGATTTCGTTTGTTTCTTGGTCAATTGCTCCCGAATCCTGATTTTTATCTGGAATGTAATAAACATTTATTTACAAGAGTTGATTTTAAATGTACTTGTTAAGCTTACTTGGAAAAAATCGATTTTTAGTCATTTTTAAGAGTTTTATTGTTTTGAAAACTTCCATGAAGTTCAAACGTACTCTTTGCAAATTACGAGTACATGCAATTCACTATTCGAAATAAGTGGAGTACATACACAGACGCGCGCGAACGCACGCACATACACACACACACACACACACACACACACACACACACACAGACAGACAGGCGGACAGACAGACAGAGAGAGAGAGAGAGAGAGAGAGAGAGAGAGAGAGAGAGAGAGAGAGAGAGAGAGAGAGAGAGAGAGAGAGAGAGAGTAAACTTTAAAACTCTTACGCAGGAGAACTGAAAAACAGATTATTCATTAAAAATTTAAGAGTGAAACATTTTTTTTTAAACGATTTTTTCCTTTATTTTTAGACTCAACACCAGTCAGTTAAAACGTGATAATTTTACGACACCGTTTAAACGCTAGACCTGCGTGTAGGCTAAACCTATTTCCAGGTGTTGCACCTCTTACATTGTACTAGAGCATGAAAGTGCTCAATTAAATCGTTTAATTTAAACCGACTTAGAAAAACGAATGTACTTTTAAGTGCTTTGTACAGTATATTGGCTAATTTGGACTGTAATGTGTTTGTTTGAATTTAAGAGGGTCTTCCGTGACATCACTCTCGTGTTTGCTTTTAAGACTGATTTTGGAAGCGTCATCAGGAAAAACGAGCGAATCATGTTAGTGAATCATTTTAGTGATTCGTAAATTTTCCAAAATGTAATTTTAAAAACTTTCCTTTCGCATCTAAATTATTTGCACATTTATAAAACGAAAACACATATTTTCCAAAATCAGCAATATAGTAAAGCCATATTTATAATGTGTTGAATTAAAAAAATAAACCAACAAATATATTTTAACAAATAAAAACTAAAACCAAAAACTTTAAATACGGGAATTAATATGTTATACATTTTCAAAGTTGTGTATATATATATATATATATATATATATATATATATATATATGTGTGTGTGTGTGTGTGTGTGTGTGTGTGTGTGTGTGTGTGTGTACACTTATAAAGAAGTGTAATTTTCAAAAGTACAGTATATACATTGTGTAACAAATTAACATTTCTGTAAGCTGCGTTTCTGAGCTAACTTTGCATAGAATGTTACAAATCAGAATATTCTTTCATTTTCGGCGTGAAAATTTATCTCCATCCATAAATAACGAATTGCTATTTTGGCTTGTTAAATCTAAACATAGCGGAACCGGAACTAGAGACCAACCCCACAACCTTTTCGTTAACTCTACATTCCGTTCCAACTCGGGTAAGTAAAGGGTCAAAACTTGGACTTTACAGATCTTAAAGTGTTTAATTTCAAAACGCCTTATTGTAATTTACTTGTCTTTTATTTCCATTGTCTAAAAATCGGCTTATTAAAAAATAACAATCGCGTTTATCCAGTGATGCCAACATACCCGCAAGAAAGTTTTACTACTAGGCACTTCCGTTGTTTACCGGATGTGACGTTGTAACCATATATAATACAATACACATTATGTGCGCGCAGTCAATGTAACACAACATTACATAAGGTCTGGAGCTGTATTTGGAGGTGGTTTCGAAATTTGCCTGACCACGTCTGATGGAAGAATAAGAACACTTTGATACAATAAATCCCCCCCAAAGTCAAATAATTCTAGCAACAACATAACTGGTAAACTTTTATTGGTGAATTTACATTAGAAAACGTCACATTTTGGAAAAAATAGATATTGTAACGGTAATTACGGTAAGAACCAGACTCGAAATCGTGAAATGAATTATGATTTCCTTACCCTTAAAGCACATTTTTAAATGAGTTATGTTTTAGGGCTGGTTGTGATGTTGGATTTTGCGCCTTGCATGCTATTGTGTATACAAATATTATTGTAAATACTTCTAAACAGCTGATTTCACAAACAGCTGTTGCTCCAATATCAATTGAGGTTAAGTTGAAAATTCAATTTCTAAATAAAATGGATAATAAAATTATTTTAAAATACATTTTAAATGAAGAACAAATAATCAGAAACGAGAAAATCTACGACAATTAGAAAATAAATTAAAACGAAAAAAAATTAAATTAAAGATGAAAATGTTACAATTAATAAAAGAGTTGTGATTGAAGAGCAACATCAGCTGATTAATAACAGAAACGAGGAATGGAGAAAGATACATGATTTATATTTTTGGTTCTGTAATAGAAATTTTTAACACACACACACACACACACTTTTAAGGTTATTATTTTTGTAAAAATTATATTTCACTGTCGTAACCAGAGCTGAAATTTGCAAAAATTATCCTTTGAAATATCGCTTTTGAATTTACTATGGACTTGTAGAAACTGTATTTACTGTACGATGGTGAAATCAAATTTCAATAATCGGAAAAAATCGTCAAGCAGCGAAATTCTAAAAACAGTTTCAAAATGGAAGCCATTTCAAATATTCAAAAAATAACAGTTTTATCTCACAATATTTTGAAAATATGATTTAATTATCACAACTAGCGTTGAAATCTACAAAAATCAGTAGGCTTCAAATTTTGAAATCAAGTTTTCAAAATGTATTAAAATTTTTAAAAAATAATGTAACGCCGATCAGGGTTCATTTTCAATTTTTCGGTGTAATTTAAAATTTTAAAATGTTAATTGATTAATTTTCAGCTTAAAATGTTCTCCGACGTTTCCCTATTCCTAACTTCTACTTTTCCTGTCATTCCATAGATCGATCCAAACGCCTCTCTCTCACTTCGTTATCAATTCCTTCTCTAATACAAAGTCTCGGTCTTCCTCTTTTTTGCGACCATGTGGTTTGTTGTATTTTAAAATCTGTTTGAGAAGTCGATTTGGACATGACCAAACCATCGACATTGTTTTTCTCCTGATGTCGCCTACAATTGTGTGCTTCACATCCATGATTTCACGAATTCTTACAGTTTTTATCTTTTTCCGTTTGGACCGACCTGCGGCTCTTCGCCAAAAATCCATTTCTCTAGCTTCAAGAAATTTATCTGTTTTTTTTTTGTTTCAGTGGCCACTCATCTTTTCCATATGAGATTTTATATACTCTATGTTTATTTATTTTTGATATCTTTTGATCCCATACGCTGTTCAGTATACTTATTGCTCTTCTTCCCAAGGTGTTTTGTTCTTTTATCGCTGTGTCCAAGAGTCCATCGCTAGTAATTGTCATTCCCAAATAGTTGTAAGTTGTAAAGCCCTTGATTTTTGTGTCGTGTTCCAATAGAAGATTGGCTTTGCCCTCCAATGCGCTTCTACTCTGTTTTGTTTAGGTTTACCTCAAGTCCCCAAATATAATATCCCTCTATTAATTTCCTACTCTATTATGTTAATGTATGCAGATTTTAATGGTGATTATGATGGTGAAATCATATTTTTAAATGTTAGATGAGAAATACTGTTACAAATTCGCCGCCATCAGGTCAGCGAGACAGCTGCGTGCCTCGATTACAAAGTAAAATGACGCTAAAAGTTCGGTAAAAGGAAGGAATAGGACGTGTTTTCAGTGTTTGTTATGACTGTCAAAAATTTATAATTAATATTAACTACGCATTGTGTGTTAATTGTTTCCTAATGTTGATTAAGTGACGGGCAATGAAGTATTTATAAAACAATGCAAAGTAACAGTGCATCTTGTAATACATTCAACATTAGTAAACACAAACACAAAAAATGACGGCACGCAACTGCCTCGCTGACGTGATGGAAATTAATTCCCTAAATATTTTTATATCTTACTCTGTTTTTGAAATTCTGATTTCACCATCATAACCAGCATTGAAATCTGCGTATTATATTAGCGTTTTAAATTTCAAATCTATATTTTTTTTAAATTTATGAAAGCTAATGCAAGTCCGAAAGTTCTGTCCGACCTTATTGCTTAATTATTTTTAATGTATTTATGTCCAGATATGTCACAAGATGATTAGATAATCATTTTCCCCTTGGGGCTTCGCTCCATCGGCTTTAAAAGTTCCTATTTTAATCGTATGAGTTGATTTTATTTGATCAAATGATTGCTTAACCATACGTTCATTTCATTAAACGAGATAGTTCATTAGTTCACCACAGATTGCAGCACATGCAACTGCTTTATTACTGGGTGTTTACGTTTTGTTCGGGCAGATTTCGTGCCGGAAGCGGGGACTCTCCCCGCTTTGAAAATACGAATGTATAAAATTGGATTTAAACAAAAGTATGAATTTTAAAGGATTTGAAATTGATGACATTTTGAAACTGTGACTGGATTTTGGCTAACAATCTTGTACAAACTATTATCAAAATTGATTTTTGTGACAGGCTTGAATCAAATCTGTTTAAAACTGTGAATGTGAGTGTGCTAAAACACACACACACACACACACACACACACACACACACACACACACACACACACACACACACACACACACACACACACACACACACACCGCACAGACACACACACACACACACACACACACACACACACACACACACACACACACACACACACACACACACACACACACACACACACACACACATTCATGCATGTGAGGGATCTTGAAATAAACACCAATCCCAAGCCGCTCCAATAACTCATTTTCTAATGGATATTCACTAACGTTACTTCATTACTTAGCTTATTAAGCAGATTTTCTTACTATGTTTTATATCTTTTTTACCCACATTTTGAACTAAAAATATATATCAATAGTGTTGTTAAGTTAATAAGTAAAAATGTTAATAAGTACATTTTTTATAGGTAATAAAACCATTAACCATTCAACTTCTGATAAACCATCTTTAAAATCTATTACAAATATTGATTGTGGAAGCCTGTTATTAATAGCTATCAAGCCCAGTACATTGTACACCAAGAAAAGAGATTAACACCATTGGATAATATAGAGATGTATAAATTGACTGATATATAAAATTTGTAAGTTCCAAAAAATTGTAGGTATCTAAATAACCCACCATCTGTGATAGCAAAGAGAATAAAATCATAATTCATCGATGTTTTAAATGGTACATAGTTGAAATTAATTTTCATCTCCATAAATATGTTTGTACTATTTTACAAAACTCAGATAATATTTTCATGGTAAATCTGTTTGCAGCTCATACAGAATTATGAAGTAAAATGTTCTCATCAGAAGAAGAAGTAATGGTATAAAGCAACAAGACATTGTGTGGTTTGGGAGATCAAGAAGAAGAGAGTGAAGGGTCCACATAGATAGAATGACAGAGGATCGACTACTGAAAATATGCTCTAACAAACTAAATATGACTAGATCAATAGATCATCTATATAAGAAATAATACCACGAGCTGGACATCTACATGTTAGGAGAAACAAGATTAACTATGAGGAGAACAGAACTGAATCCTAAGAAAAGAATATGAAGATGTTTTACAGTTCTCCCAATACAAGGGGTGATCTGTGACAAATAGATATTTAGAAAAGGCAAAAACACAGGTCAAACTTACAGACATTATTTTTGGTAGTTTGCCTGTAGTTCCTTAATTTTGTACGTCTATAAATTAGATGTAATTACAGTACAGTAATAAAATATTCAACAAAATGATATGTTATCAATATTGTTATAACAATCTATAATAAATACAGTGTACAGAAAAGATGGTGATTGCTCAGGGGCTCACATACTGTGAGTATGGGTTTGGTGATTCCGAGGTGCCCTAGCTGGATCTAACCTTTCTTATCTGTCTTTTTGTAGGTTGATTGATTCTTCTTCCCAAGTCAAAATGGAAGTGTGTGTGTGTGTGTGTGTGTGTGTGTGTGTGTGTGTGTGTGTGTGTGTGCACGTGTGTGCCAAGGGCTGTGTAGCTTAACAGGTGTTTAGCTTAAGTATGCAGACTTTGGATACCAGGCCAGCTTCAGTTTTAATCTAACCTTACTTACGCATGCAGTACTCTCACTTACTTACGCATGCAGTGTATAGTCAGTTTATTTCCCTAGCTTTTTGTAGGATTTTGATAGCTGGAAACAAACTGTAAAATCCCAAAAAAAACCTTGTTGAATTGACAAAAGTGGATCTGGAGAGTGAAAATAGTATGGAAGTGGGAGAAACTGTTGTTGTAAATCCATGGACATGGGTTTTATCACCATGAAGAGAACAAGAAATTAACTGCAACAGAATGTGGAGACACCAGTCATATCTACACAAAATATGCAGAAGTGAGAGTTGGGGTTGAACATCTCAGATCAGTAAATTGATGGCCTATCTCAAATCAGATATGTGTTTGTAGATATGCAAATGTATATCAGCAAAAGCGCAAACTGAGAAGAGAGGAGACAGTATCAAAGGGGCTTCTAATTAAACGTAGAAAAAAGAAGACCTCTCACGATATAACTTTGGGTGTAAGAAACATAAGCGTTTTATGGCTGTCGTAATGGTTCTGATGGCAACCATATCCTAAGGCAGTAAGCCTGAAAGTCTGCTTGGAACACTGTACACAGAGTTGCTTACTGCATAGCCTAGGCAGGTCTGATGTGGAAACTGCACATCACATAATCTGTGATTGTAAGGCTCTTGTCTGCAGCAGGTAAAGAGTGTTTGTATTTCATGACCCTGAGGACCTCCAGCTGAATGAGCTTGTCAGTGGAATGTTCAAACTCATTGAGGGAAGCAGTTTAATGAACTTAAAAGGCATAATTGCCCAATAAACCAATATTTTAGGGTCTCTCAATACCCATAACTTCTAAAAATCTATCTAATGGATGCATTAATGAGATCCAATGGGGAAAAATCAGATAATACAGAATTCTGCTGTACGGACTTTACAGAACTTAATGTTGAGCCATTGAGGCTATTTAAACAAATATCTTAAAAAGTCCTAAACAATTAAACATTACCTGAAGGAATTAAATCTACCTACAGTTCATATATTATCAAAATAGTATGTACTCACATGGTCGCTTTCAATTTGAATTATACAATATACAGTTGTCATTCTTACTTCTTGTATCAAGATCTAGTTCTTGCTGATAGTATTATCTAGTTATACCATTTTATTAATATGTTATTTATTAAAAAAACAGTCTTTTATATTGTTCAAATTTCACAGTCGCTACAATGGTTCATACCCGTGATATCTATAGACTATTGTTTTATTGTGCAGTTAGTGCTCAAATGATGATACACTGCCAGATGAAAATAACAGTATGTATTATCTCTCATTGGTCCTACTTGATACACAACACTGAGCATAATCTTTGTGATTACTTTAGTCTCTAAAAACTTGGAAATAATTTAGTTGCAGTGGAACTACTATTTTTAAAATTACAACAACCTACATGCTTACACAAATGACCAAGTAAGCCTGACAGTTGTTTTTATAGTTTCTTTGTCTGTATTTCTGATCTGAATTTACAGTATGTTGTTTCATCTGTCTCTATCCAAACTTGAAATTACATTAATGATAATAATGGTGGCTCTTCATTTTCAGCAGTGATTACATACTAACTGACTTCAGGAATATGTACTTTTCTACTTAAGGTACACATACATTCACTACTGTACACAGCTTGGCTAACTCCAAAGCAATCAGTGCTGATAGAATGAATGACACCAACCTAATGGTGTATTAGAGTTCTGGGACACCTGGTAACCTCCCAGTTTACCTTAGCTCATGAATGCAGGGTTCTGTACACATGGACCTCATTTTCCTAGATACTCTTAGGAACAACAATAAGCTTACCGAATAAATCACAACCCTTGTGATAAGGATCAAAAGAAAAAAAGTTAAAAAGTAATTAGCAGAACAAGCATGTAAAGCACTTCACAACAATTACAACTTGGGAAGTTACCCGCTGTAAATATTCTCTAAATTTATAAAAAGACTTTATACAAAATTTTTATAAAAATACTTTATAAAAAGACTAGGGTTGGAGAAGATGACAGACTAGCTTATTCAGCTAGAGGTTCACAGGGTCCTGGAAACCAAACATTCTTTAACCGCTTTTAGCAAGAGCCTTACAATCATAAATTATTATGAGACCTGCAGTGTCCTTTTCCTTCTTGCATAACTTACTCATGATTTCTCCGTGGTACAGTCCTATCCTGTACAGTTTCACCCTCAGACCACAGTACTCTTTAATTAGTTCCATATTTTTCTTGAGTAGCTATCTACCTGTGAACCCTACTCTCCCTCTAAGTCTAGCTAGAGAAACCTTTGTCAGAAGAATATGTTTATCATAGGAAGGTCCTACAAGGTTGACCCATTTTCCTGGTGTTGTTTGAAGATCCAAATATTGCTAGCTGATCCAGCCAAACGCAAAGAAACCCCTACTAACCACCTCCTCATTACTCTTAACCCCTGTGTCCTAGTACTCAGTGTAAACTAATCTGGTTTCCCAGGAATACCACTAAGGTTCTCCTGACATTCCCAAAGCAGTTTGGATTTTATTTTTAAAAACAGACGTGTATAAAACACTGCCTGACTGTCAGTATATATTTGATTTTGGGTATTCCTAACAAAACACAGTTGTTAATAACCATTTTCTCTGAGTAGAACATGAAGGTGTATTGTACCACAATAACACGTCCAGTACCTTCCTTTGTTTTGAAACCATCTGTATATCATACACAGTATTCACAATTTTCCACCACATGATCAGCCCAAGGTTTTCAATAGCATGTATCTAATAACCATCCTATCACTCCCCGATCAAACAGAATTGGGTATCTGATCTTTTCTGTAATTCTGTCATGTCTTCAAGATTGAACTTATTCATACTCTTTCCTACAATCGGTATGGTGCTTGACCATGTCTCTCACATGATATATAAATCAATGGGCGGAAACTGTGTGTCCATTGCTCTAGTTGATGTTGTGTTCTTAGCAATGGTTAAACAGAGGCAGGCCAGGTGTTACACTATACATTAAAACATTTGGGAATAATAACTACAATTTGTATACACTAAAGGGGAAATTTGAAATTCTTAAAAATGGGACAAATATCAGATAAAAGGTATCACTGTTTTGGTTGTTTTTGTTACTTCCCATTTCTGGTTTTAAAAATAATTTCCTTCAGTTCTGAACAAACGGGTTTACAGACTAGCAGAGTTTTTCTATATTGTAAGATTATTTTACACATTCACATTACTGTATTTAAGAATAGAGGAATTTGGTGTTTTACTTTATTATACACATAATATTCCAATATATTGTAATCATCTCTTAGCAGATAGAAATGTGATTGTTGTAGTTGTGTTTTACATAACACTCTGGAAAATATTTCTTTAATTTTTTAGTTTTGAAGCACGTAGATTTTTTGTAGATGTAATTTGTAATATTTCTTTAATATACTTATCAATTAATTATTTTGAAATATATTACTTTTTTATATGAATAAACACAATAAACAACTGCTTCACTGACATGATAAAGTTATTGTTTTAATTAAAGTTTTAAGGTATGTAAATGTCTGAAATTCAGAAAAAAAACTCATTGTAGCTCTTTAATTTTATTTTCTCCTATTTTTTTCCTACATTAATCCTACTTTGGTTTGACAAAATAAAGTCTTTACAAAATACTCGTGAGTTGATGTTTTGCTGTATTTAGCGAGTTGAAAGTTCTTTAAAGGAAGTGGTAGTAATGAAAATAATCATCACACGCACCTGTTTTTCACTGACATGATGGAAGTGAATTTTCTAAAATATTTTTGTTTACAATACCCTTTTTGGAATTCTTCTTTCACAGTCATAATCAACATTTATTCAGTTTTCAATTTTCTTCACTTGGGACTCAAGGACTTAGTCGTCCATGTGATTAAAGTATTAATCAGCCTGCTGCATCTATGAACTGCAAACTTTAAAGGTCTTAGTTCTAACCTTAGTTACTTTCATTGCTTTTCTCTTATTGTTGATGCTAAACCCTCGTTCTCATTAGTCTAACTTTCATAAAGTATATCCATTAAGAAAAAAAAATAAAATAAAAAAAAACAAGTCTTTTCCTGAAATACACCCTTTATTCCACAAGTTCACTTTCAAGGACAATGTGCGTCATTCATCAGTATAACTAGCAGCAGTATTGCACTTGTCAATTTTCTTAACACCAAAATTACCATGTCATTTATTTAGTATTATATTAATATAACAATAATTTCATGTACAATCATTCAGATTTTTTGAATTCATCATTCATCTACATCATTAGTGAGTTATTTTCACCCATGCTCTGTCTCACCCTTGGGTGAAGATGACAAATTAAAATTGATAATTTACCTTTACCGTCCAAACAATCAAACATTGGTATTTCTTAGCCTTGTGTAAAAGTTAAAGTCTTCAGACATTGATTGTATAAATCCTTATTACCTTTAGTGCATATTTACAATTGACTTCTGAAATTGAGTTGTTAACTCAACCTCTGAACCTGGAAGGACTCTTATTTCTGGGTTACCTTACCTTAGCCAAGAAGTGCAGGAAACTAGTTCACCTTAAAGGCAGAATTTGTTGGTTCAATAAGCAGAATAATTTGCAAGTAAAACATTTCCTGATATTTGATATTCAAACCTACTTGACATCTCTGCCCTAACTGTGGCTCAAGAAAAATTTGTGATTGTCTACGGCAGAATTAAAAGACACTATTTTTCATAAATTTCCAACTTACCACAGACACAGATTTAAAGTTTAAGAAAATTTGTTTTTGCACTTGCATCAACTCCATCATGTCTGGTTGGTGCACCGAGTTTGATGAAAAAATGTACTTTATGAACTACTTTAATGGACAGTTTTTAATTTTTTGCTGTTTTTCTTTCTATGTCAAAATTTTTAAGGCAAAATTTTAATTTTCTTTGACTTTAACAACTATATTATCAAATAAGAAAATATTTGTATACTTTTTTAATACAGTAATTAATTTAACAATCTATAAATTTATGTATTTTTTAAGTTATATTTTTAAATGCAAATTACATTTGCACAACATTAATTCACAGTCCATTATAGCTGTATTTGCATAAACAGATTTTACAAACAAAATTTTTAATTAAAAACTTGTTATGTCTGCCAATAAAAATATAAAGACAAGATTCACTTTGTGGATAACTTACATTTATAGTGAAAGTGACAATTTTTTTAATATGAGAGTTTGCTAACATTTAGACATTTGGAAGTAAAATAAATTTGTAAAAGGAAAGTGACACATACTTCTCACTTCTTCGTTTATCTGAGATCAAGTGACATGATGTTTTTTACTAACAAAGCAACTAACATCTAAAAAGTGTTGTTTAGTTGGATTTTTTTTTGTTGGTGTCTTTTGGTTGGGGTTTTGTTTTCAATACATTTCTGAGAATTTTATGCTTTGGACACTGAATAAGAATGTGTTCCAGAGTTTTGTCTGTTAATGGCAAACAATCAGAAGATTCAACAAGTCAAAAATGGAAAAAACTATTACTGTGTCATATGGTACTTGCTCTTGATGCAAATGTGAGTATTGATCAGAGAATATCTTTATACACTTTCAAGTCATTTGTTTCTAATATTGAATGAAGATTGTCATATTCACAAACATTTTTCCATCTTCCCATTTGGTTATCCATTCATTGTTCAAGTATCCAACAATGTTGTAGTGTCTGTTTGGCTGATTGTTTAAGTATCCATCATCTACAGGCAGCCAGGCTGATACTCAGCAATAACGTTTTAGCACTCAGCGAGGAACCAGGCCAGTTAATGGTTTCCTCAAAGTCTGCAGTGCCCAGGTATCCACTGAAACCAAACTACTGTATACTTTAGTATAATCAGCCATTTGGAAATTTTGTTTACCCTATGATAGTAGCTTGGCGGCTTGTACTGTATATTCATAAAAGTTCCAGAGCACTTGTGGAGTCACATAAGATACAAATATTTGTCTATTTTTGTATGGCATTAAGAGAAAGTGAAGAAGTAATTTATCTATGAATCAAGTGATGATCTTATTGATGAAGCCAAGTCCTTTCAAATAATGTTTTTTTTAATTCTTCATCAGCAGCTGAAAAAGCTGAATAAAATTAACATTAATGATCTGCAGAGGTGATCCAAGATTTGAAAAAATTAAAATCTGTATACATGAAACTTCAAAGACTTTTGTGTCCATAAAAAGTCTCTCCATTACAACCAAAAAATACAAATTGCTTACAAACAACTGCCAACAATTGTTGAAAAGTCATTGCCTAGTTTTGACAAATTTGATATTTTCAGTCGTTAATTTGGATCTGCCTTGTTGGAATTGACTCTTATTTTTCTAAGTTAAATCTGATGAGTAAATTTGCAGATTTTTATATTTTTTCTGGGCAGTTCTAAAACTAAAATCATTAGGAAAATTACAAAACTAATCCTGTACTTATTGTTTGTGTCTTAAGGGAAAACTAAATTTAAGAAATTTTGTATTATAAAGACTTCATCATGTTAATATAAAGTCACTGTAAATAGATGACAACAATCTGCTTTTAACCTGCAGTTTGCATCACTACATTTTTAACGACTTATGCTGATGCAAATATCTTATTTACCACAGTTAATAGCCTCGTTATTTTAATATTTCTTCTTCTTAAAATACATTTTTAGTGAACTAAGTAAAAATATTAACACATGTTTTTTATTGGTGAAGATGAAAAGATAAATTATAGTATGGTATGATTGCTCAAAATATTTTTTGACTAAAATTCATTCATTTTATGCTCTTTCCTTAGGAGGAAATAAAAAAAAGAAACATGCATAGAAAACTGTATTTAGGTAGAAGATATGTTGTGAATTAGGTATTGAATTAAACTAGACCATACCTTTAATTTTATATTTTCTGACAGCTTAAATAATTGACAGTTTCTACAGGGGCAAGTTTACATATGGTGCAGCTAGTCTGCACCCATTGAGAGGATTTAGACGTCCCTCGCGGTACCTGAGTCTAACACACACTTACACTTACAACACTACACTTGCGACTTTAACACTTTACACTCACACTTACATTTAGGGAGGCGATAATAGCCTTAATGTGCTTTTCACCTTAAAATAAAAAAAAAAATTCTACAAACATTAATTTTATTGATTAAAGTAAGTTAAAATCAAATAAGTGTATTTTATATTGATGAAATCTACATATATTCAAAAATTATTTGTTATTACAAAGCTTTTAAGCTAGACACAAAGCTTAATCCCAAGACGAAGTGGGCACAAAGAAACGGAAACTAAAACATCATGCATTTTGCAAAGCAAATTGGTCAATGATTTAATCATAATTAAATGATAACAGTGATTCCAGTTATATTACTAACACTGCAATGATCTTCAGTCATAGAAGATAATAATTAACGTATTTTAAACATGAAAAAAATCTCTCAGTATTGCAGTTACTAAAATGAATACAAATGATTATCTGATATACACTGGTAAGAAACTGGTAATATACTGGTAAAAAAAGAAACAAAATTATCTGATAGATGGTAAGAATCTGAAGTTTCAGTTGAACATAGCAACTGAAAACAGCTTGTTCATGTTTTTTCCACGCATTGTTTTTGAATTGTAACATTTTATCTACTACAATTTCTTCCAAATCTGTGGCAATTTCATATAAATATTGTTATTCCTTTTTTACTGATGGCATTTAAAGAACGTAGCTAAAAAATCAAAGAAAATCTCTCTGTAAGCTTTGTTTTTTTGAGGCAGCTCAGTAATTGTACTAGGTCTAAAATAACATTAAATGTATTGATTTTGTAGTTATCAGAACCACTAAATCTACTACTATAGTCCAGCCAGTAGTAAATGCCAAGTGTGAGAATTTCAACCTCTCACTCAAAACTTATTTTCTCTCTGTCCCACTGGTGTTCTTAGTTGCCCATTTTCTAAGCAGCTGACCTGTACTAGTTACTACACCATCTATAGTCTCATCATGATGGTTTTCTTTTCTTTCTTTGAGAGTTTACAAAACTATATTTTTTCAAGTGACTATTGTATCTTTGTATGGTAAAGATAAGTATCAAATTCATTTCAAATATCTTTTGCAATCTTGTTCAAGACTTATCAAGCATTTCCAGTATAGTATGCTATGCTATGTGTATTTCTCCTAATGAACTTTGTCTAACAATTTTTTTTACTAACAAACTGACAAATTTTTTTATAAAAATACAAAAATTTTATATTGTGTGAAAAAAGAATTCTAACAAAACATCAACATTCATATATATATATATATATATATATATATATATATTTAGGAGTATAAATATTTGCCACCCTCAAAACTTTGTTTTTGAAGCAAGTGCCCACAGTGCCATATAAATCTACCAATGAATGAATGTCTGACACAAACAATAGACATTATTATAATTAATTGTTCAATGGCAATGAAATAATTTATAGTTTACTTATTTTTAATTTTAAAGCTAAAACTATCATTTCAAAGATTAAAGTCTACATTGTTTTATAAATATAAATATGTAATACTTATATACACACACACACACACACACACACACACACACACACACACACACACACACACACACACACACACACACACACCTATAATGTAAATCCCGTATGACTTCAGTTATTTTATTAATATCTAAAACTTAACAATAATTTTATGTTGAAGCCCTTATTTCATTACTAAAATCTAAAGAGGGACTTTTTGTGCCAATGAAAGGGAATATTACTAACCAGTTATGGCAACACTGTAATGAACAGGGATAAAAGTTTTGGTTGATCCGTTGATGTTTCGTCAGTAAACGAGAGAACTCTATCGAGGCATTCAACAAGTGTTGTTTATTGGAAGTGCTTGAATGAATAGGAAGTGAGTGAAATCCGGTTTAAAGTCACAAATTTTGTTCATTTAACCTAAGTTGAAAGATATATTGCAGATTCTTCAAAAGTTCTGGAGAGTTCCGCTTATTGTGAACTTAACAGTTTTTCAATTTCCGTAATTCGTATGGGTATAAGTAGCATTAAGGTAAGTTTGTAACAACAATCTTCTTTGCTATGCTTTGTATTGATGAAAACAGGTGTTAAGTAATTTATTATATTTTTAAATACAAAATTTTCGTATAAATCAATTTAACTTATACATGTATAAAATGTAATAAACAAATGGTTTAAAAAAGAAAAATAGAATAGTTATTGCTTGAAATATAGGCTAAATTATATCTAAGATCCAACAAAATCTAAACTGAGTTTTAAATTAAGTTTTATATCATAGTCCCTTTATATGATTTGAATCACTGTAAATTATAAAGCTAAGTGGTAACTCACTAACTGACCAGTTAACTAACACAATAATTGACTAGCCCACTTCCAATCATATTATGTAGTCTAGAAGCTTAATATACCAAAACGTTTAAATGTGTCACATTAATCTAGATCAAGCTGATCATGGGGAAATGCAAAAATGTAAGGGAATTTGCTAGCCTATTACTTAACTTAATTGCTGTGGCTGTGAGTTTCCTACAATGAAAATATGAAGGCAACTATGTAAAGCAATATATTTGGTAAGCACTGTATCATTATGCAGCACCTGTATCAAATGCAGTGAGCAGTTAAGAAAATTAAGGCACAAACATTGAAAAGTCAAACTTACTCATTAAAATATTAAGAGTTTAACAATAGTCTAAATATTGGATTTTCAAAAATAGCTGTGACAGTCAGTTTTTAAAAGTAGGTATGATATGACAAGTATTTTCAGGAAAAAATTAAGAAAGTATTTTATTATTGGTCATAATGGTCATGTTGTCCTAGAGTAATACCCCATTTTGTAGTTGTCTATTTTGTAAAAAAAAACAAAAACTTTCTAACAAATCTTGCATTTTATGTTATTTATAGCCTACATAAGTTTGTAGACTAATTATAAAATCTATGAACTCCTAACTAGTTTTGAAATATTTTGATATTTTTTGTTAATTTAAGGCGAAAGCACGTTAAGGCTATTATCGCCTGCCTAAATGTAAGTGTGAGTGTAAAGTGTTAAAGTCGGTAAGTGTGTGTGTTAGACTCGGGTACCGAGAAGGACATCTAAATCCTCTCAATAGGTGCAGCTAGTCTGCACCCCTTGTAGGGTGAAATATTTTGATTTGCTGATGACTGTCAAGAAGGCTCTATTCTTAAAAGATATTTTTTGGTGATTGTGTTTGACTACTAAAAGAAGACAGTGACTAGAGATAAAGTCTTTAAGTTAAGAAATATTCAGTTACTTTATAAATTATACACCAACATTTTATAAAACAAAGTATTCTGTAGGCCTAAATAGTTATTTATTTTATAAATGTAAATCCATGAGATCAAACACATTCCTACAATACCATTTCATTCACCACAGTACTGTGTACTAATTATCTCTGCTAATTATCAAGAGACTTTATAACAAAAATTTAATATTTTTCCCTTCAAACATTGTCCTGTTTAAAATTCTACAACAAAAACTACAGTAACATTATGCCTAAACTGTGAAATCCATTCAAGATGACATTTTTAGACCTACACAGAGATACGTAGACTATCTTTTTAAAACATATATCATATGCATACCTATTTTAAGATCATATCTAGGCATATTTCAAGAAAACCAAAATATTAACACAAATACACAATACCTAATTAGAAGTGGAAAATTATTGTATAGACCCTAATGAGTAAATATGGCGAGGAAATTAGTAGATAAATGGTCAGTTATGGAGAAATCAATCATGCTAATTAGATACCAGTAATCAGTGGTAGAATCAGTCAATGAGGATTTTCCTGTTAATAAGTTACCACTATGGCATCATGTAAAATAAGAAAATCTGTTCATATCAAATTAGGGTAATTATATAGCAGAGTAGCCTCACTTTTAATTTTTATGATCTTAAATGAAAATTTGTTGAAAACTAATTTGATACAAACAGAATAAATAACTAACCAATGTACTTTACCCTGATGTACATTTTGTTAATATAGCTGCCATCTTCAGTGGGATACTCGAGATGATGCAAACATAGAGCGATTACTTCTGTTTGGAATATCTCTGAAGATGGTACATGTATGTCACTGAAATGTACATCATGGTAAAATAAGTTGATTAGTTTTTTAATCTGTTCATATCAAATTAGTTTCTTTTAATTTTGTACAAAGGGATTTCCTTTTCGTATCACTACTTACTGTTACAATCTTCAAAAATAAATTTTAACATCATTGTATACAAGAGGATAAAACTAAACAGTTTAAAAAATATATCACATTTAAAATTCTGGTTCAGTTTTCTTTGTATGAAACCTACAATATCATCATGTAGGCCTACCCAACTCTGTCAGTTGAGTTCTGCATACAACTAATTGTTATCCAGCTAGTTATACAACTAACTGCATCCATCACAAGTCAAATACACTGGCATAAAAAAAATTGTGATGACACATTTCATTTCTCATTTATTAAAAATAGAAAAGCCTATAGGCCATTAAAAAAAATATATAATAATACACAAACTATGGCTAAAGATATTTGGTAGGCCTACTGGTACCCATGAACCAGTTTGTCATATGATTTGTTAGATAGTATTTTTTGTACTTTATTAGATAGTATTGTTACAATCTTTTTTATAATTTATTACTTCTTAGAGAAATTGTTGTATAAAGTATATAGCTTGCATTGAAATGCAGTGTTATTTTCATTACAAATATTTTTAAACCTAGGGCCTACTTAATCTTTAAAATTATATCTTTAAAGCATTTTCTCAAACAAAGCCTACATTTGAAGCTCAGCCTACTACATTACTTAGGTTAAGTTTAGTTGATGCAGTTATGACAGTATTCTCAGAATATGTTCAAGTTATTCTTAGAACCAGGAGACCAGACTTGACTTTCCATTGCAAGTTATTGCGCAGTGTGCAGGTCTACCTTTAATTGCATTAGATTAACCTACATCTTAAGTTGCTCTGACTGTGGCCTAAGTAAACCTGTCAGGCTATACTATCAACAGACTGGAATCAGTTTAGAAACTGTATCTAGTAAATAGTTAATCTTGTACATCATAAAATTTTATTAACTTTAATAACAAATAAACTATTTTGTTTAATAAAAACATTAGAAATACTTAAAAATATATTGATGTACAAATTTACCCTTTGTTTATGGGCAGAAGATATACTTTACACAAAAGTTAAAATGTCAAAAAGATTTTTTATTTGAAAATTCCCTCTCAAGTCAAATATTCTGTTAAAATTACAACAAAAATATTAAAACAACTTTAGGGTTCAACCAAAATCCAGTTTCTTGAGTTTTAACCTTTCTTGATCCTTACCTTCGGGTCAGTGTTTTAAGGGAATGGTTGCATACTATAACAGGATTTTATATTATTTTGATTATTATGATTACGATGGTGAAATTAGATTTTGAAAAAATTGTAAGATAAAAAAAATTATTGTTGGAAATGTGTCAGCAAGACAGCTGCACAGCGATTATGTTATTAACAATGTTAACTTGACAAGGAATTTGTTTATTCAAGTACTAGGTATGTTTTTGTCAGATAAATGCTAATATGAAGGAAGAAAATTACAAGCATGACAATTTTTGTGTATAATGTAGTTTGAACACATTATTTCAGATTTTACTTTGATAGTCTTAATGAAAATCATTGTTCTTGAAGTCATAAGAAAATTTCAAACAATAGCAGTAAATAAATTGCTTCGTTTAACAATTACCTTAGTAAATTCTTATGCAATTTTTAGTCAGATATCATCACCTTGAAAGGGCGTTATTAATCACGTGACCTATTATAGGCGTAGTGCTATTGGTTTTAAATGAATGTACTAGGCCTGCAGTAAATGCATTAGTGGTAATCACATACTCTATTAGAGTTAGTTAAGTATTTTCTTATCTTACATTTAAACACAAAGTGTTTAAAAATAACCTAATTTACACGTTTCTAAATCCATTAGGTTGTTAATCTCCCACATTGCCTATACAGCATCTGTCAAAGCTGTGTTTTTGTGGTAAGCACTAAACTTTGTAGTAAACAACATCAGTAGAAATACTAAATAGTATCATCGAAGGAACAGCTGGTGACGAAACCGATACCAGTAAATTACCGATAGTTTTCTTTTGATACGTAATATTTTATTTACTCGATACTTTTACTGATATCAGTAGACTACTAAGTAATAAGATATTAATAAATTATTTTGTTTAGTTTAAGGAACATTATGGCCGACCCTCGGCAGATTCGACCTTGATATCTCTACAAAGTACCAATAAGTCATCCTAAGGAACCTATGTATTTATATCTCACAAAGTCCAATGGGTAACAATTTAGGTTTTATGTCCATATCATATTGTAATTACTTCAATTTATTTTTATTTATTGTTTTTGTGTGTACATATTATAATTATAACTATTATATTTTTTCATTTATTCCTTTTGGTAGGTTCATATACTATTTATTAAAATATTCGAATGCACATATTTTCATTTACTGTTTTTGTTACGTACATATAAAAATTGTTTTTTTCGTGTTTTAATTTATTGTTTTCAGTGTACATATTATTATATTTGGTATGTTCTTTAAATTTATTGTTTTGCTTTGAATACGAAATGAATGGATACAGTACTATGTAATTTGTCTGTTATATTTTTTTGATGTTTGCGTCACATTTCTTGCGATACTTTTATCGGTACTACTAATATTGGTAAAGTCTTTTCGATTTTCCTGAACTATCGGTACTTTTTTTCCGATACCAGTGTGTAGTAAAAGTATCGATACTTTGATATTTTATCCCTAGCAACAGCTGTGTTCCGAAACCAGCTATTTAGGCGAATATTACTTCCACTGTCCTGCAAAATCATAGCCTAACCATGTCGGTTCCTTAAATGTTATTTTTGGCGAATTTTCATTGAAAAATGAACTATTGCATCGACCATCACGTTAAACCCAGATTTGGGACTTTGAGCGTGATCCTGACTTCTGAAACACTATTAGAAGTTGTTACCAAGGACGGATTTCTTTTGTACCTCCCGAGACAAAAGAAAAAAAATGTAAAGATCGTATTTTACTTCCAAAATGGAAGTATACGCGTAGCTTTGAGGAAAAGGATCAAGGAAGCATCTAAGGCCTCTGAAGGGTCTGAAACCAGTGACATTACGCCGATCTCAACTTTCTTTGTACATGGAATTTTGTCCGTATATATATATATATATATATATATATATATATATATATATATATATATATATATATATAATATATATATATATATATATGTTTGTGCACTTTGTAACGCTTATACTGAGGGTGAGAATGGGTTTAATCAATTAGATATTTTATGTTGGTTCTTTCTTCTCTTCTTGTGTTAACTGCAACAGCAGAAAGATCTTTTTTTACTCTAAAATTGACCAAAACTAATGAGGACAAGGGATCAACGATAAGGGTAAGAGTAAAGCAACGAGGAATAACGGCGGCTATACGTAAAAAATTACGGATAGGAATATTGAGAAGAGGGAAAAGAAGAAAAAATATGTTTTTCTTAGTACAAATTCTGTTTCAAAATGAGTGACATTGTAAAAAGTAATAAGAATTGTAAAATGGGAAAAAGTGATTTTTTTTTGTTGTCTAAAGTGAATAAATCTTTACACTTATTTTATATCCGTTTTAACTCTCAAAACAGCTTAACAGTGCTAGTTTTTGAAGGTATTTAAAACTTTCCATCCCCCAGAGAAGCCCTCTTGTAAGTTCAATCATCCAATTGTCCGCCCCTACCCACAAAATTGCATTAATCCTTTAGTGGTCGTTACCCAGCAAAATCCGTTAACTTAAGTTATTGTGGTTATCTAAATTTAAAAAAAACAACAACGTTTTCCGTCTTAGACTTTTTTTGGAAACCTTATTTCTCCATCGTAACCAGCATTAACGTCTGCCTAACTTAACACTTAATCTGTTAAAATTAAGAAAATGATTTTGACTGCGATCAGGTTCGTTTTCTTGAATTTTAAAGTTTAAAATGCATATTTTCTTTTGCTGCTTTTCTAATTGATTGTAATTTAAGAAATTCGCTTTCACTTCGCCAGTGATAGCTGTTGTTATTAAATGTCTTGCCATACCCATTCACGAGTGTTAAAACGCGACGCTGACGAGAGATCCTGGCCTCGAATAAAAGCACGGTGACAGTAAGTAGGCCTATCGTTATTATTATCCGTTATAATCGAGAATAGAACTGTGTACAACGAAAATTCAAGGAGAGTATTACCGTTAAATACGCGTCGTGTCTATTGTCTTGCGTGGAAAGCCGATTTCAGTAAACCGATTGCAAGGAAGGGAGAATATCCTTCAAGGTTAGTTGAGACAAAGGACTGCAGCCTTGAGTTGAGTATGTCACCGATACAAAGGTATTTATCTGTGCAATCAGTTATCCGTTAGAAAATGAAGGTTTGAGTGCACAGCGATGGCTGTATCTGCGTTCGTTGCAAAACTTTTCTTCTACAAACTAAACTGTGGGAAAGGATAATGCGTACAGTAACCGACTCTTTCAAAAATTGCAAAAAAAAAAAATAGATGAAGATTTGCTTGCTAATTATCAACAACGATTCTTAATTCTGACTTCGTTGTCATCGCTTAAACAACATAGGAACTAAGTTACACAACCTAGTTCCGCTTTTCTAATACCAAAACAACCACTCTAAAATTCCCGTACTTCTCTCTCGGCTTGAAAAGAGCCTTAGCCTGCGAAATCTGTTTCACTCCCGTCAATCAATACTCACTTGTCATTGGTTCGCATTGCACACGTATCGAGCCGCAGTTGCTGCCGTTGCTTTTCCCTTACCGTTAACACTGATTCCTCGTCCTCATCGATCCAACTGGCATGAACTGTAGCTTTTAAGCAAGAAAAAAATTATTTATAGGTCAGCCGTTTTAGGCCTTCTAAGAGCACCAATGGAACAGAGAGAGAAAATGTGCGAGAGAGAGGTCGAATACCCACTCTCTTACCACAGCTCCCTCATTTTCCTCTACTATCGCTGAGTAGTAGCAGTTTGTAGACTTAGATTGACCGACTGTATCATTAGACTGTTGGAGGGAGCTTGAGGGGAATTCTCGCGCAGGCCGTTTACTAAGTGGCTGGACTATACAATCGTGCTGCATCGCGAAAACAGACTGGAATTTAGTTGTGGAGATTTACGAATATTACAAAGCGCTGAACATATAAATAACGTTATATCATTCTATCTCATTGAGGATACGAGTTTTTAGTGTAATTTCATTTGGAAAATGAACCAATAAAGATATTTGAAGCGAAAAATGTATAAAAGGTGTATCTGATATAATTTTATCTTAATAGCGGAGTAATCTATAATCGTTAGTTAACATTAATCTTATAGAGAATGGATTCAATATGGTCGACAGGGTCTACAAACTCTTAATATACTCTTAAGCTTGGCAGTGCTTCCTTGGAAGTATCCTTCGAAGGTGGGCCGGTAGTTTGACCTTGAGCCTCAGTTAAGTGCATTCAATATTCATTCGCTTAGCTCTCCGAGCAT
Source organism: Callitettix versicolor (assembly GCA_022606455.1). NCBI lineage: Eukaryota > Metazoa > Arthropoda > Insecta > Hemiptera > Cercopidae > Callitettix > Callitettix versicolor. Next base: position 45,263,450 of record CM040189.1, read on the forward strand.
GCACATTGCACTCTATGGCCTAGAGATGGCGTATGAACTTTTTTAATTTATTCTGCGATACAAAATGCAAAGCACGCTACTTGTGTGTACATAGTGCCATCAAGTGGCATGTGCCCATTTCTAATTTGCATAGTTTGTTTTTGAATTTTAATAACATTCGTCCAAGCTTTTACAGCGGCCCAATGTTCGTTTACAGATTTCCGTGGTTTAACGTGTTGACTTTTTGGCTGTACACGACCTGGCTCGGCGCCGATTCGAAAATCACTGAGTGTACTTGTGCGGCGAGACCGACCTTGCTGGATTTTTGACCAATCCAGAATCAACGACGCGGGAATCTCGGCGCCGAATGGACTCGGCCACTTGCTGACCGAATCTTCTACGGCGGTCCAAAAACTTGTTGGTATTAAATCTTACGTAAAGTGTATACATTTTTTTTTTATAGTTACTACCAGTAGCGGGCAAAACCAATAGAATAGCCAATCGTTACTGCTGAAAAACCGAAGAGACTATGCATTCGGGAAATTCATTTTTATGGGCAAGCATATATGTGCTTATATGCTGTGTATGATATACAGTGTGTCCCACGAAGAGGTTTACGCATTTGATCCTCCATTATTTTCTTATACATTGATTATTTTGAAACTATACATACTTTTTAAAGAAGGTACCAGAAATAGTATGTGAGAATTACATCTAGAAACAAAATGGCGGCCAAAATAATTAAATTCTATCCGTCGAGCGTACAGTTAATTTGTTCTACGTTATTATCAGTGTGTAGCTGTGGGTAGTTTCCAATTTGCATAGGTCTAATTTATGTTCATTACTATTTAGTTTTCTTCTAATTAATTTATATTGAATTAAATTTTTTTAAGATAAAATTTTGTTTGAACAAAATCAGTTTTGTACTTTATTTTGGCCGCCATTTTGTTTCTACAAACATCAGCTAGATGCAATTCTCACATACTATTCTGGTACCTTCTTTAAAAAGTATGTAGTTTCAAAATTATCAATGGGGGAATAAGAAAATAATGGAGGATCAAATGCATAATAAACCTCTTCGTGGGACGCACTGTGTGCATTATATGTACTGTACGTATGATGCGTTTTATATTTTCCTCCTTAACTTAAATGTTTCGTTTTTCGTTTTCACACAATTTTAATGTAACATATTACCGTCTATGAGAGCTATGTGAGCACGCTCTGCTGATGTCCTCTTGCGGTAGAGTTTTTAACTACATTTAAACAGATAATAGTACCGTTAATTTTTTTAAATGTATTCCTCATGTCCTTGCTGCTTGCAGCGTTCGTAGCGTGGTTTCGTTAGCGTAATAGAATAGCGATACTTTTATTTTATTATTTTTTCCACCTTGTTCAGTGGAATATACATTCTTACTTTACATATACTACCCTTTTAACGGTAATTGTACTTTCGCTTTGTGGGTATTATTTTTTGTTTTACTCTTCTGTAGGGTTTACTCTGAAGTTTACTTTTCTGTAGGGTGCTCTAAATTGTAAAATTTCGTTACAGAGAATGGCGACCACTGCCGATATGAATTTATCTCGTTTCCGACTAATGGAGGCTAATTGACGTAACGCACGGAAAAAACCAGCGCTAGTAACTAGTTTGGGTAGTGCCGCGGTTATTTTTAACATTAAAATAAGCAAGCTGTTTTTACTTGGGAGCCTGTCTGTCTTCGTGTTCGGATGTTGCTGCGGATCAAACGGTCAGACCGATTTTGATGAAAGTGTATTTTTTTACTGTAACTACATCCAAGTACAGAAAACGTATCTAGTAGCTTTCATCTAAAAGGTTGGCACTGTTTTTCGAAGTAATTTCTACGAACAACTCTGAATAAACGCATGCAGGGATGAAATATTAACAGAAAGTATCGATACTTCAGGAAAATCGAAAAGAATTTACCGATATTAATAGGTATCGAAATAAATATTACGCGTACAACTAATATTTCAATAATACATAGACATACCTAAAGCAATAAATGAAAAAAAATATATGTTATAATATTTAGGCTTACACGCTCAAAACAATAAATAAAAATAAATTAAACTAATTATAACATAATATGGACATAACCTAATTTGTTAACCATTGGATTGTGAGGTATACCTAAATATGTAGGTTCCGTAGGATGACAAACGTGTTTCAGCGTGCATTACACTTTGGTCATCTCTGGGTGGCTTATTGGTATTTTGTGAGTAAGAGATCTCAGGTTCGAATTTTCCGAGGCCAGAGATAGCGTTAACAAAATAATATACCGATCTTATGCTAGTGCTGATATCGAAGTACTAGCAAAGGTTACTAGTAAAAAAGTTTGGTATGGATACTAGTAAAAGTACTATTACTACGAGGGCTATTCAGAAAGTAGATTACGTTTTTGGATAAAAAAAAAACTAAGTACAGGAAAAAAATTTTATTATATACATTTGAAAGAGGAACTAAAATACTATTTTTCGACATAATCGCCAAACAAATTTAGACATTTGTCATATCGGTGAACTAGCTTTGAAATTCCCGTGTCGTAAAATTCCGCCGCCTGTGACGCCAGCCAGTCAGTCACGCCTGCGCGGAGATCTTACGACAAAGATGGTGAATCATTTCTTGATCGCATCGTAACGGGAGATGAGACTTGGGTTAAGCACGTTACCTGTGAGACAAAACTACAGTCTATGGAGTGGGGCACACAAATTCCCCCAAAAACCGAGGAAATGTTTGCAAACCCTGTCAGCAAGGAAGATCATGGCGACCGTTTTTGGGACAGGAAAGGTGTTCTTCTGGTTTACTTCCTAGAACGTGGAGCAACCATAAACTCAGAAAGGTATTGCCAAACATTACGAAACTTAAGACGAGCTATCCAGAACAAGCGGAGAGGAAAACTGAGTGCAAAAGTTTTGTTTTTGCACGACAATGCCCGCCCTCACACGGCAAATCGAACAAAGACGTCTTGACGGCCTTCAAGTGGGAGATTTTCCTCATCCACCCTACAGTCCGGACCTGGCACCTAGTGATTTCCACTTATTCCCGAAGATGAAGACTTGGCTTGCAACACAGCGCTTCGATGACGACGCAGATCTCCGCGCGGGCGTGACTGACTGGCTGGCGTCACAGGCGGCGGAATTCTACGACACGGGAATTTCAAAGCTAGTTCACCGATATGACAAATGTCTAAATTTGTTTGGCGATTATGTCGAAAAATAGTATTTTAGTTCCTCTTTCAAATGTATATAATAAAATTTTTTTCCTGTACTTAGTTTTTTTTTTATCCAAAAACGTAATCTACTTTCGGAATAGCCCTCGTATTTCATTACTAGTAAAAGTTATTAGTAAAAGTGTGATATCGTTACTAGTAAAATTACTACTACTAGACCTACTACTTTAGTACTAGTAAAAGTTATTAGTAAAATGTGTGGTATCGATACTAGTAAAAGTACTACTACTTTAGTACTACTTAGTACTTTAGTACTAAGTAAAAGTACTTATACTTTTACTTAGTAAAAGTACTACTAAACTACTAAAAATACTAATACTTTTAGTACTTTTAAAAGTATTGATAGTACTTTTAGTACTAGTACTTTTAGATACTAGTATCTACTCTTTCGTACTTTAGTACTACTTAGTACTAGTAGAAAGTGTTATCGATAATAGTAAAAATAATACTACTTTAGTACTAGTAACAGTTACTAGTAAAAATGTGGTAACGATACTAGTAAAAGTAGGCCTTCTAGTACTTTAGTACTAGTCACAGTTACTATTAAAAAGTGTGGTATCGATACTAATAAAAATATTACACTACATTAGTGCTATTTAGTACTAGTAAAAGTGTGATATCGATACTAATAAAATATCGGATGAGAGTATCAAGTTAAAAAATACTAGATATCGAAAGAAAGGTATCGATACTTTTACTTGTATCGCGGTATCGGTGTTGTCTCTACTCGCATTTTGGACTGAACATTAGGGTCTCTGCCCCTCATCTCTGCTTCTGGGCGTCTCCTGGAAAGCTTCATCAACTGTTTAGGTGTAATTTGTCCATTTTATCGAAATAGTTTTGTCATTTTTCGAAAACTTCTTTCTGACTCCCTCAAAGATGGTATTAACGATTTTGTTCGTTTCGCTGAAACATAGCTTTTGTGCCCATCAAAAGTGTGGCTCGATAAACTGGAAAACCGTTATAACTTTTCATCGCGTCGTGATTATTCGTAAATAATCAAAATTTGAGCGAAATCTGATGAACAGATTTTGGAAAAACTAGTCCGATTTGCGACGGTAGCTTGCGAACTTGATTTTTTGAGAACGTTTTGTTTTTCTTGATAATAAGTCCTAAAATCTAGCCAGTGACTTCTTTTGCCCCACCCTGTTAACATTAAGATAAGGTAACAAAAATGTAGAACGATCCTAAGTCCGTGATTATCCCACTAGGCGCTGTTAAGAAATGTGGTTTTAACAAAATCGATAAGGACGTTTTAGTTATAAAGATAAAAATTTTAAACTTTTATCATTTCTTTTTTAATTTTTTAGTATTTGAACTGTTTTAGGTACTGTCTCTTAAAATTTGAAAAAGTTTTTTATTTAAATATATTCACACGCTTAGCAATAATTTTAATTTTTAGGTTTGTCAAGGTTATGTCCAAAACTTACGCCTTCTTTTTTTTTTTTTTTGTTGATTGTCTATGTTTCCGTCATTTAATGTTTTCCTTAATTCTGCAAAAATTATTAAAGTTTTAGGAAAAATTCAATGGTTAGGTCAACCTTACACTTACCTACAAAAAATTATAACTTTTGTTTTTATGCTAAACGTTAGGCATTTTTATGTACAGCATATCTTCTCCGTACAAAGTTTTCCTACGAGAGAAAATAATTTTCAGTTGTTTATCCCAAGCTTTCACATTTCCTTGCCGATTTATTATCTTACGGACAATTCCCGATCGTTTTGGTTTCGAACTATCAAAATTCCCTTACGAACAAAACAAAAACCTTATTGAAATAGGTTAGTTTTGAAACTTGTAACCTCGAAAAAAAGCAAGTTATGTGACTAGTTGCGAACTTAATCAATTAAAACTGAAATAATCGCCGCACGCAGCTGTCACGCAAAAGTGATGGAAGCAGATTTCCCAAAGTAATTTTCTTTATCTTGCCGCTTCTTTAAGTTCCGATTTTCCAATTTTTTGAAAGTTTCAACATAACCGGCATTAAAATCAGCATATATTGTTATTTTAAATTGCGTTGAGAAATACGAAAATGAACCCTGACCGCCTTCATTCTCAGTTTCTTAATTTCAAAATATTTTTGAAAATTCGAACTCTACCGTATTATCAAAATAAATTTTGTTTGCCAAGTTTAAATCGAATAGAACGAAAATTGAGAACGTGAGTGTGTGTGCGTGTGCAGTGTGTGTGTGTGTGTTTTCACAACGATGAACATTGCTCTAGTTGTCGTTTTCCAGTGAAAATTTGCTAACATAACAAATTATTAAAATCAATTAAATTAAATTCTTTCGTATGTTAACGATTGTGTAGTTTAACAATGTTGTTACTCATACAACATGAAATATTAAGCCACCTTAATGAGTCAAAAACTACTGAAAATCACTGAGCCAACAAATTAGTTGTGTTAAAAAGAATTCTGCGGAACACAGATGAACCGTGAAGTCATTAGCGTACTGATGAAAGATAATTTTATCTGTGACTAGCATTAAGTGTAATCTGTAATCTTATTCTAGGTAATAGTACTTATATAGTGAAGGAGATTTGTTTTGTTCCAAGTTATATTATAGGGTCTGCAGATGCGGTAAGACTGTTCTAAAAAAAACCTTATCAAACATTTTCCTGGAATTCTTGTACTTCCTTTCCTGCTAGCCACATAATTGTCATAGCATTACTTGTACTTCCTGCAGGATAAATGCGTTAAAAAAAGATTGGAAAACACAATAAAGGCGTAGTAATTTTTATTTAAATGGAGTTAGGATATTACTTGTTGAAGTTAACCTGTAACAATTACTAAGTTAAAAAACTAAATGAGTTCAAAAAACAAACAAAATATAGTTGTTTTTTGTTTGTTACAGAGGATACGAAAAAACTTTATGGTCAGTAGGTATTTAAGTCAAAGGTGACAAATTGACAATAATTTGATGATAAATGTATCTGGAGTTTCAAAATGACTGGAATTAATAACTGTCGCTAAAACGTATGCACGCCATAGTAACAATAACACGTTTCCTCATTGACTGGATAGAAACGAATTACCAAAAAGTAACAACATTGCAATTTTTACCACTGGTTTTTTTAAATCTAGCTCCACCATTGATTATTTTGAGTTACTAAGTTTCATAGAAAATACTAAAATGAACCCTGACCGCCGTCAGATTAATTTTCCTGTTTCAGTGGAATTTAAAAAAATTAAATAAATACTACTTTATGCAACTCTTATTACGATATATAAAATAAGAATTTTCAAAAGAAAATAAAGTAAAATAGTTTTGTTTTTTATGATTTAGAATAGCCGTCATTTTGAAACTGTTTAACGGATTTTTGCCTGCAAGCAGACTTGTCCAAGTTTATTGTGACAAGTTCGTTTTTGAATAAAATCGAAACAGTTTTTTAACTGTACACCGTTGCAAATGGCAGATATGCTAATCGATTGAAACCTGTTCGATTTTTTTCAGTTATTTTACGTTGAATGTAGAAATAGTTTGGAATTGGGTCTGTTCACCGGAAGTGAGGAGTAGATAAGAATTTTATTGACGATTCAGTCATCCGTTCGTTGATCATTGCCTTGTAGATCCTAGTTTATCTTTGTTAGGGCTATACACATGTTGCTTCACTGTTTCGGATTCTGCCTTATGTAGTCAGTATCTACGCGCCTATCTTTTACCGTAAACTGTTCGTTTCGCAACTCCTCATTCAACAAACAGTCAACAAGATCAACAAAAGTACTGCGAACTTCCAGACAAAAAAATGTTACAGTTAAGAAGTTTATTGTAATTAAAATGCATATTTGATCATCAGAAAAATTGAATGTTGTATTTCTAGTGTTGTAAAAAACACTACTAACCATTGCAATTTAAGTAAATCAGCACGAAATATTTCAAGTAGTAAGCTCGTTAAATGCGTAGTACACTTTACTCACTTCATTAAATAGCAAGTAGCAATGTTGCTCTAAAATAACATTATTGTGTCAAATTTTATTTATGTTTCTAGCGTCCATTTCTATTCTAGGACCCCGCAGGGGGGTGCAGACTAGCTGTACCTATTGAGAGGATTTAGACGTCCCTCGATTTTAGGTAGGCGATAATAGCCTCAATGTGCTTTTCGCCTTAAAATTATGTATATACTCTAGGAATAGGGATTTCTTTATCACAAGGAAATGTGCGTTCGTAGTTAAAAATATGTTTGTGTAATATTTAGGGTTTGGGGGACTTTCAGATGACGCAAGAAGTATCTGAATTTTCTTCTTGGCAAATAATCTTGTAATTGTAATTCATTTGAAATTTGAAAAATATGATAGCCCACCTACAATTTTTCACTGAAAGGCATTTGTATTTAATAATTTGTTCTTGTAGTATATGTACACACGTTTTGTTGCTTTCTAGTTATTCCCAACTATTAAAAAAATGACTAAAATCGGTGTTCTTTTCCAGGTGGGGCTGTTGGCGGGAGGCTGTCTCCTTCTGCAATTGTGCGCCGCTCACCTCTGCCCCAGCGGGCACCAATACTGGTCGAGCAGCGTCGAATCCTGCGTGAATTGTTCGAAATGCAACACGCCAGAAAAACCCATCGTTATCCGACCTTGTCAAGGTCACCTGGACACGGAGTGCGGTGTGTTATCTGACCTGAACATAGACTGGTCGTGGTTGACCAAGAAAGACAATAAAAAACACAACGCGGAAAAAACGCACCACAAACACTCGCATTTAAACGAAAAAGATTATTTAGATAAAGATTTCGAGCTCACTGGCGGTAAAGACGACGAACTGCTCATAGACCCGGATTTTTATCCGGACGAGATTACCACGAAGAAAACGCATCACGGACACAAACATGGTGAACATAAACATCACACGCACTCGTCACCGAAACATCACAAAGACGGACTGGAAAAACATCACAACAAACATCACATTAGTTCGGATAGATTTTTAATCGACGGTGAAACTGAAACTCAACACCATCACAAAGACATCGAAGACGATAACATATTAGATTATATAGAACAATTGAAACATTCGGGGAGGAAAGAAGATTTGGAAAAAGAATGGAGCAAATTGTTAGCGCAGTCCAAGACGCGTCTGCAACACCGAAAAGAGGATTTGATGAAAACGTTACGGGAAGAAGGAAAACCTGAAAGTGAGAAACATTTAAAACACAGGACAGAGTTTGACGGCGATGACTTGGAAAAAGAAAACGAAAGATACCCCAGTTTCCACCATAAAGACAGTACGAGAAAGCCTTTATCGAAAATGGATTTAACAATTTTTGAAGAATTGGTCAATGAAGAACATAAGAGACAGATGCCATCGATGGATTACATAAAGCTGCTAAAGTCAGGCGACGGTCCCAATAGAATCACCCACGACGTGAAGCACTTCAAGAAACATCACAAAGACGAAGTTCCGCTTCCTGTGGACTCGTTCGATTACAGATCCATCGTGCCCACGCACCGTTTGTTCCTCGGTGAGCCGTCGACCATTTCCGAAATGATGGATCAAGATTTTCTAGACGAAACCGACGAAGACAAGTTCGACAAAGAGACATCTAAATTTAAGGTTATACCTTGGGACGAGGTCAACGCCCTGGAAGAGAAGGAACCAAAGATGAGTCCTGTGCAGTTCACAGCGACCGAGAGGTTTGTTTGGGATTGGCAAGCGGTCGCCTTATCGTCAGCGGTCGTGGCTTGTTTGCTGTTCTTCGCGGTGGTAGCCGTGTACTCCGTCCTTCATGCCAGGCAGTGGCGCAGGATGAAAGGCAGCCTGAACTCCGGTGAGTTTTAATCTTTCGAACTTAATAAATTTAAAACTAAAGCAACTTAATTTTTGGTCCCTAATTTCTTTTACGTTTAAAACAACAGTATTCTCAACAAGTACAAATTTATTTACAGGAAATTGGTTAAATTCGATTGAATTTGTTTTTGCTGTTAACCTTACTTACTGCTGATACCAGAAATGAAATTAAATCCGCCCCAATAACTTGATTTTTTAACAGATTAATACACATAATCATTGCCCTTATGAGAGATATGTGAGCGTTCGCTGCTAGTAGCATCTTGCGGCAGTGTTCAGCTACAGTTAAATAGTACGTCTATTTTCTCAAACGTCTTCCCTTCGTCCTTGCAGCTTCCAGCGTTCGTAACGGCAAGTAGCCCAACTACTTGGACTTAAGCCTCTGATATTGAGCACGCTTTTTATAATGGTGGTTGTGCTTCTCAGTTTATATTCACTGACTTAACGTTAACATTACCCAAGCTAATAAACGTATGGTGTCGAGAGAGTTGCGTCCACAGCTCCGCTGAGAAGTCCAAAGTGTCTGGTGGTTTAGCAGCTAGCGCTCCTGAGATTCTTTGTTAACTCCGCCCAACTACCGTTTAATTTGGGCTACACAGCCAATGTGCTTATCGCACTGTAAGGTGAACGTGGTAACGGAGTGACACTTGTATGAGACGGAATTTGTTGATGTATATACGGTGCATTAGACTAATCCTTATTCTGGCCAGTATGAGCGCTGAGCCCTGAGCCCTGTGACAGAATATCGGTGTTTATCAGCGATAAGGGAAAACGTTTTCAAGCTGCTTCGTTATTTATCGACGGATTCTTCAAGAATTCGAGCTGTTCTTGGATCTTGAAAGTTCTTGGAAAGAAACAAACTATTCCAAGAATTTCCTACTGAATAAAAATATCATTTTTTGTTGTTTTTTTTTAAATTAATACTCGAAAGATAAACATAAAATTGATACAACACTAAATCAGACAATTCTAAAGTTTCTACAAATATGCCTACAGGTACTTGATACGTGGTTTCAGCACAATCTTTACGGACTGAATATGCATATCCAGTAGGCATAGACCACTGCACTGAGAGCACCACCCCCACTCTTATACTTTCACCATAATGACGCACTAAGAAATTTCACCTCTATACTGCAGCCATATTCCAACCAATACGAGTGTACTTTATTCCAGTGATACTGGTATTATTTAAATATACCATTCTTTTTGTTTATAAATAATGAAACTGACTGCCTTGGAATGCAATTTTTAAACACAAAAAATGTTTAACAAGCGTTTTTGAATATTTTTTTTCCTTCAGTAGCGGTTATTTGTTGATCGAGCGAAGCGAGGTCTGTTTCAACTCAGCCACTCGGCATTTGGTTTGTGTTTTGTCAATATGCACTTTTGGCCAAACGCATTGACAGATTGTTTTTTGAAATTTCATACGAAGATACCTTGTACAACGCCCGAAATACTTATGTGTAAGATGTTTTCCCATTCAATTCCGTTTCAAAATGACGGCCTCTGATTTACAATAACAAGTGTACGCAGTTTTAGCCAAACGAATTGACAGATTGTTTTCAAATCTGATAAGAAGGTACCTTGTATAAAGCTCAAATGACTTACGTGTAAGATTTTCCCCCATTTACTTCTTTTCAAGATGGCTACCTCTTTTTTAACAATGACGATTGTACGCAGTTTTGGCGAAACTCATTGACTGATTGTTTTTAAATTTGGTACGAAGGAACTGGGTGAGATTTTCCCCATTCACTTCCGTTTCAAGATGGCGGGTTCTGATTCAACGTTGAATGTGTAGTTGCTGGTTATTTCCCGTAATATTAGCTGAACGGCAAGACCTATCATAATTGTAACCGCTTTATGGAGAAAAAGCATACAATTTGCTGTAAAATTTGTCTGGTAGCATTTTTCGTAAATAATACGGTTACCGGTTGAATTGGCGGAAAACGTTATGGCGCTGTCGTGGAGCCTACGAGTATAGGCTACTGTTCTTTGAAATACTAGTTATTGTCGAAGCCACTTCAGTAACAATTTAAGAATGACAATATAAGATAAATTAACTATATAACTTTTAGGATGGAAGGGTTAAACACGTAGTAGCCTAAGGGTAACGAACACTGCGGACAAACAGGCTAAGAATTCAATCGTTTCGAAGTATTAATCGATTTTTGAAGTGACTGCTTCTTATCGCGGGGTATGGGTGTATGTTTTGCACGGGGAAAATTTCAGTTTGCCGTCACGGAACGCTCTAATTGAAGTGTTGAAATGACTACTTCTTATCGCGGGGTATGTGGGTATATGTTTTGCACGGGGAAAAATTCAGTTTGCCGTCACGGAACGCTCTAATTGAAGTGTTGAAATGACTACTTCTTATCGCTGGGTATGGTTGTATGTTTTGCACAGGGGAAAAATCAGTTTGCCGTCACGGAACGCTCTAATATTTGTTTAGTGATTAATAAAATGTATTTTTGAAGTGAAAACTTGTTTGGTCGCGGTTGACAAAACAAGGGTATAAACATTTGCTTTCGCTTCACGCTTGATCCGTAATGCATACCTCACAGCATAAATTGTATATATCTAGACTGGAAGTGACTACTTCTAAACAGCTGATTTCGCAATAGCTTCAGTACCATTTCAATTGAGGTTATGTTTATTGTACTTGTTAATTTTAAAAATGTATTTTCTAAATTTGTGTAGTTAAATTATTTAATGTATATGGCCAATTTTTGAATGCCAGAATCACAAATAATATATTTATTATTATACTTAGACAGTATAACTGTAAAAAATAAATAAACTGATTAATTAAAGTCCGTTATATAGCCTAAGATACTCAAATTCATAGTCTGTAACAGTTTCAGTTAATTTTTAAGTTGTGTACCTACACACACGCGAAATTTCATACGAAAATAATTTTAAAGAATTGCCCTGCATGCATCTAATGTTTTATAAAAATAATCATATATATTATTTCTCGAGTCAACATCCCTTTTTCTCAGCACATACTATTCGAACAGGAACAAAAGAGGTATCTTTAGAAAGTTTTTTTAACCGGCTTCTGACATTGCAAAACGATTTTGTGCTGAAACTTACTGTTTGTGGAAAATTTCAACAAAAGACGCTTTTAACTGTCGTAGACAAAACGGCATCGTGGATGCGCATGCGCGGCATCACAAATCAGACAATATTTTGTGTATTTTACGAAGCTGACTTATTAAGCACGAATGGACAATCCCATTACAAGTGCCAGTTTTTGCAAAACGTGCTTAGAGCAATTTCAATATTTAATTAAAAGTCATTAAACTATAGGTTATGTAACCCTATTGACAGTCCCCTATCTACTCGTACAAGTCGGGACAATAATTTCGAATACTAAATACGTGTTTGGGACACTGTTTTTACACAAAAAATATTTGTGATTTCTCCTTCCATCGTGCATTTATCTATTGTTAATACGGACATCATAAAATACGAAGTACAATTATTATTGTGGACTTTGTAAAGTACAGTTTGAGGTTATTGTGAACTTTGCGATATATCAGGTAAGGTCAAAACGCAATGTTCTAACATTTCGCATTTATTTACTTATTTGTATTTGAATATTACCATTTCTGATTACACCTCTCTTTAACAAGAGGTTAATGTAAATATTACGGTCGATGACAGTCATAAATTTGATCTCATTATTTCAAACCGATCGTTTTTCGATTTATTTTTTAAACATGTTTTCCCTTCCAACTACCGCCCTCACTCCGTCTATTCTCATTCCAAAGGCTGCTTTCACTTAAAATTTTCATAGTGCGAAATTTCGCATGGGCTTCCTGGTTAAATCGTAATAGTGAAAAAATATACAGTCAGGCATGCCAAAAGTAGTCACTTTCTTAGTGGATTGTAACGTAGCATCAATTAATGCACGTGTAAACCAGGAACTAAATCAATATGGCAGACATGCATTCCTGAAGAATGCGACTTTGTGACCAATAACTGTTTTAAATTTGTAGGCGAGTTTTTGGCGCAGCAATGAAGACAACTAACAGCAGAGCGTGACCAGCATGGCGGAGCGGCTCGTGTACAACTCTCGCCTTTCCTGCCGCGGCTTCAAGGCTAGGGTCGTGTTGTACATCTCAAGTGACGTAATGGCGTAGTATTATTTCGGACGTTTTTATGGTTTGCCGTATTTGGTCGGGACAAATGTCTTATTGAGGAAGCTGTGATTTAGGTCCGAACAGAACTGAATTGCAAAACAGCTGTTAAAAATATTCTCACCTGATGGTGAATTATAATGTTTGTAATATCATGATCAGAACAGAGAATGGGGGAGCAATAGCTGGTTTTGTTTTATTTTAAGGCGAAAAGCACATTGAGGCTATTATCGCTTCCCTAAATGTAAGTGTGAGCGTAAAGTGTTAAAATCGTAAGTGTAGTGTTGTAAGTGTAAGTGTTTCTTAGACTCGGGTACCGAGAGGGACGTCTACATCCACTCAATAGGTGCAGCTAGTCTGCACCCCCAAGCGGGGGAATATGTTGATATATTACAAATAGAGTAAACTCATATATATTATTTCTAGAATCAACATCCTTTTTCTCAGCACATACTATTCGTACAGGCATAAATGAGGAATCTTTAGAAAGATTTTTTTAACCGGCTTCTGACATTGCAAAACGATTTTTCTTAAAACTTACTGTTTGTGGAAAATTTTAACATGAAAGGCACTTTTAACTGCAATAGGCAAAACGGCATCATGGGTATCACAAATCAGACAATATTTTGTATATTTTACGGAGCTGACTTATTAACCATGAATTGACAATTCCATTACAAATGTCACTTTTTTGCATAACGTGCTTAGAACAATTTAAATATTTACTTAAAAGTCATTAAACTTACAGGTTATGTGGCCCTACTGATAGACCGCTATCCTTGCCCGTCGTACAAGCCGGGACAAGCATTTCGAATACCAAACATATGTTTTGGACACTGTTTTTACACAAATACATTTGTAATTTCTCTTTTCATAGTGCATTTATCTATTATTAATACAGATATCATAAAATACGAAGTACAATTAAAATGTCAAAATACAGTTACAGGTTATCAAACATGCCTTTTCATTTGACTAGAAGACAGTTACTTATTAAAATTGCAATCACTATAAAGAAGCCGCAGGAACAAACACTTCAAAGAGCAGGATTGTATTTACCAAATGCCTTCTTTACTCACGGACATTTGTATGTAGTCTTTTCAAGGGTAACTAAATCGACTAACACGTTTGTACCATTAAAGAAAGTGAAGTACAAAAAGTACAAGAAGATTACATTCTTACATCAAATATCGTTTTCAACGAGGTATTGTAATGCCCAGTAAAAATTTCTATTAAAATCAATTGTCCGTATTGAAATGTATGAAATGTGTCATTTTGGTCTTTGAGTATTTTTTTAATAAATATTTTTTTATAGTTTTAGCGATGATCAACACGTTACCTACTTTCGCGCGGTAGCAATTTTGAGGTTATGCGGATCACATTATTTTCGATTTTTATCGTACTTCCTTTATTTTCCACGCTTGTGGGCATGTAATAAACCGTTTTAGCGAGAAAAATTACCGAAAAATCGAAAACAAACCAACACTGCACATTTAGCGATTCATTTATTAAAAGAGACACAAGAAAGAAAAATCGTTTATGAACGTGAGTCGTATTTGTGCTTTACAATACAGTATAAAAAATAAAGTGCACATTTTTTTACGCACTCCAGTTCTCCCCGGGAACCCGAACATTAAAACTAAACTGTATTATATACACGTAAAGTTATTAATTTTGTTGCTAGCAGTCCCACTTCAGTACTGTACGGATTTCGCAACAATGTTAAGGTTAGACAACTTGAAGGACGATTACTAAACATCTGGTCTGGTAGGCCTACTTGATCGGTACTAAGATAAATACCAACCAAACTGGCAACTGGTTTGCGTCTAAGCATACTGTGCAATTGGTATGGCAGAAGAGGAATGGCTTTAGTGATTGTAGAGGCACTGACCCGCTGGTAATCATTTTGTGTTCAATTAAAACAAAATTTTAATCATTCATCTGCAAAAGCAGTATACAGATTTACATTTTACAAAAATATGTTAGTTTTGGTTAGCGATGGTTTTTTTTTAATGTGAAAAATGGAGGCTGTCCATATCCTCCCTCTCTCCTCCGTACTGAATAGGTGGACTCATAGCATTTGCATAGTATGTCTAGACTGGCGCCCTACTTTCCATCTTGTACTTAGACTATGTATATAATTTTGGTTCCACGAGTTCTGCGAGACAGATTTTAATAATAATGTTGGAATTGTTTTGGCTTAAAAAGTCGTTCTTGGTGGGTCTCGTCTTTGGGAAAATTCTTTTTAATTAAAGTGCGTGCGCACAATTTTAGTCAAATTCGATTAAAACATGGTACAAAAATCGATGGTGGTAATAGCTTGGACAGGATTATAATAGCTTGAACCAACAGAATTCGTTCAACTGTTTAAAAATGGCGGCTATTTTAAACCTTTATAAATTCATACATTTTCTATCTTAAATGTTTTGAAAATGTGTGTCCATTGTCATAATCAACGTTAAGAACTGCACGAATTTGCGCTTTTAATTTTCAAAATCGTTTGAAATCAAGAGATTTCAAAAAGGGATCTTTTTCGTATTTTAATTGCAATTTGAAAGACTAAAATACTAGTATATGCAAATTTTAATGCTGTTTATGATGGTGAAATAATAATTGCAAAAAGAGAGTACGATACAGTTTTTGAAAATTCGCTTCCATCGTCTGGACAGCTGCGTGTCGTGATTATTTTTGTAATTTTCGAAATTCACTGAAGAGAATCCGCTGGTAGCAGCTGATTATGTAATATTATTGAAGAAACGGTTTTTCCTTTGTTTTTACAAAAAGACACAGTCATACGCCGATTTGTGGGGAGATAACGCGTGAGAAAGCAAAGGGTTTTATTAAAAAAAATATGACGAACAAAGATGACTTTAAAGCCAGTGACGGGTGGCTCGATAAATTTACGAAACAATATGGAATCCGTTTTTTTTGTCTATTTCTTTTGAATAACTACCGTGCGATGTTATACAGAAGTTTAAAGAAACAGTAAATAATTTAGGTTTGGGTCCGAATCAAGTTTACAGTGCGCACGAAAGCGGTTTATTTTGGCGGATGCCTCCACAAAAAAACTTTTGTTCATATGAACTGCATACTGTAGAGTTCATAGAGAAGTTTTAATGTTTTTCCACGGAAATTTTAAGTATTTCAGTTTGTTTTGATGGTTTTTAAAAATTATAATTCCTTTTTTAACTCATTAAAAACGTGTATTACTGTAATTATTGTTTCGCAATTCACATACTAATTTTATAGTAATTTTTCTTCGTAACAAATAATCCGTCGTTTTCGATAATCCGGTAACAGCAATGTCCGATATACGCCGGATTACCGACAGTGTATGTGACCTACCTACAGGGTGTATCTGTTTTGCATAACTTGCGCCCTGATTTGGTAACACGTTCTGCAGTGTGTATTTTCAATGTAATTTAAACGTTTACAACGTAAATATATGCAGACTTTAATGCTGGTAACGATGGTAAAATCAAAATTACAAAAAAAGATTGAGGTACACTTTTCGGAATTTGCTTTTATTGCGTCAGCGAGACAGCTGCGTGCTGTGATCATTATACGATTGCCAAAAAAGAAGTATTGTGTTTTTCGTAACTAGGTAAGTATGTTTGTTCGTTCATTCCATTATAACTTCTTAACGGCCCGTCTGATTTTGATCTACCTTAACTCGTTGGATTCCTTACTTCATCAGTAATGTCATAGGCTACAGAACTTTCATGCAAACCACCCCCAACGGGGTAAAATTGGGGTGAAATAGATAGGGTAAACTTAAAAGTAATTTCAGATATGATAAATAAGTTGTTAGGATGAAATCGTAAATGCTTAAATAACTAATGAAATCATACGTTCTTAAATAACTGATGTACAGGTAAAAATAATTACTAGGGACTATACAATAGGAATCACTCAGATTCAACCACGGAGAGCAATAGAAAAACACTAATTTCGGAACCCATAGGCCTACATTTACCTCTCATTTCAGCTGACTCTCATTACAGTTAACTCTCTTTACAGTTACATAGCTCAAATTTCAGCTGATTCAGGGCTTTGAACTAGGAAAAATGACACCCTGAACACAAAAATCGGCCCAGCCAAATCGGATTTATGAAAATCGGAAGGAATGCTAGCGATAGGCTTTGTCCAAAGGTCAGGCTCGGAGACGACACCAGATCTTATCAAAGTAAATAGCGGGCAACGTCCAATCGCCGACGCGACAAAAAATGAAATAATTCGAAAATTAACAATTACAAGTAACTGATTTAAATTGAAATACAAATTTTTCAATCTCATACATGCTAACTCCAGTCGACGTATACCGTACATGGGGACAGAACCTTAAGAGGAAGTACATATCAGCCCCAGGATTTCGCAGTGCCTTTTTTGCAGTTTTGTTCTTTTATAAAAAGGTAAAAAAAATGGGAAAATGGCTAAAAAAGTTAATTTTTAGAGGCTTAGTGACTAAAAATGACTAAATATAAATAATTACGTAAAGAAATAAACACAACTGCTAAAACACAAAATAGGAACAAAAATTATATATTTCATAATTAAACGAAATGGTAATCAGAAATATAATCAGATGAAAACAAGGTATTAGCCACCGCAGGGAGTGCAGACTAGCTGCACCTATTGAGAGGATTTAGACGTCCCTCTCGGTACCGAATGTAGCGGTACTTACACTTACGACTTTACACACTTTACACTCACACTTACATTTAGGGAGGCGATAATAGACAATGTGCTTTTCGCCTTAAAATAACAACAACAAAAAACAGGTATTAGAATTAATGCTGAAGAATATTTTCCGAGTATTTAGTTTCATAACTTAAGAATTTACATGTTAAGTTCGTACAATATATGCAGTCGGGGGCTGCATCTCAATATATTTGCACTAAGCAGTTCCAGACTGCATTTATTGTGTAACACATGTAAATTCTTAATTTATTAAATTAAATATTTGAAATATATTATTCAGCATTTATTTTAATAGCTTGTTTTCATCATTTTAAATCAATTGTATTTCACATTTTGACTTCGTTTAATTATGAAATATGTAATTTTTGTGTTTAATTGTTTTAGCAGTCGTGTTTTTAAAAAAAATTTTAAGTAATTATTTTTTAAAAGAAGCACACACCAAGCTCGGACGTACTGTGCAGATGTCGGGGGGGGGGAGTATTAATTTTTCCGCAAAGCAATTAGCGTTCACCGTTAAGTGTGTTTAAATTGAAATAAACACAGCACAGCAGCGGTGTTTCTCAGTTGCCTAGTAACAATAAATTTGTACTTAATCGCCTGTCACGGTTGTAAATACTCGTGGCTTAAACGTAATGGCGCTGAATATAGACAATAATTACTCTCGCAGACCGCAATATAGTGTGTTATAAAGCTGTAAGTGGTTACTGACTCCACACTGACATCCAGTTAATCGAGCTTACAGACGTCGCAGTCGCAGAACAGAAAAGAGTAAGTGCTTAATTTGGCAAAAATGTTATAAGAATATTCATATAAAAGAAATAAAATTACAATTCTAAGTAACACGAGTATAAATATTACTTAGTAAACAAAGCACAGTTCTCATGGCCGAAACGCCGTCTGAGGAGTTGCTGACTTTCTTCAGGTACAAACTCTAATAAAACATTGATAAAACCAAACTAAAATTTACAAATTTTAATACAAAGAAAAATAATCAAAATGAAGTTAATAATTAAATTTTTCCATTAATTGATGGCGATACTGCCAAGCTGCCCTTCAGTATTTGCTTAGCAAAATCGATTTTATTGTTGTTTTTTTAACGCGAAAAGTACATTGAGGCTATTATCACCTCCCTAAATGTAAGTGTGAGTGTAAAGTCTTAAAGTCGCAAGTGTAGTGTTGTAAGTGTAAGTGTGTGTTAGACTCGGGTACCGCGAGGACCGTCTAAATTCTCTGAATAGGTGCACCCCCTGCGGGGAAGCAAAATCCAGTATACCCTTTAAAAAACAGGGGTTCCTAACGGGTTTCAGGTGGACCCCTTGGAGGTCTATTGAACTTTGAAGGGGGTCGATTGAATTACAAGGATTTAGAAAATTAAAATGTTCCATCTTGTATTAAAAAAACATTTTAAAACAACATGGTCGATATTGATTTCTCACTACAAGAATTGATGAACTTAAGAGGATTTGGAACTCAAAATCAACTTTCAAACAAGTGGATATGTCGAATTTTGGAGTTGCAAAGAGACACAAAATACGTCACATTAACAGTATCAGCAAACCACTATTGTTAGCATTTCCTGGTTCTTACTTGGTTGAGGCAGGATTTAGCTATGTAAATAATTTATTGCGAAAGACGATCAATCGATTCAAGATATCACATTTACGATTAATATTAGCAAATATTTCCCCGGCAAGATAATCGAAAGCAATGAATACAGAATCTATTCATTATCGAAAGACATTAACCGCAACCATCTAATTAAAATTGTTATGTTTATGTGATTTATATTTTATTTAAACTTCTTCTGCTATAAACATAATTATATCTTCAACGTATATCTAATAATACAAAATACAAATTATTTAAAAAAATGTGTTACTGAATTGCTCCTAATAAAAGGTGTATTTTCTGTGATATTTCTGCCATATATTGTAAACATACGGGGGTCTACAGAATAAAAAAAAATTTAGGGGATCGAAGCAGAAAAAAGGTTGAGAACCCCCATTTAAAAACTCCACAATATCTTTCGAACTAAGCTCACTTTTTTGGAAGTTAATCCTACGTGTTTCAAAACGGGACAAACTTCCACAAAATGCACAACTTCTTCTTCCTCTTGCGTTACGCAAAGAGCACACCCGTGAAGCTGTCTTGTAAGAGTACTTGTTTAAATAAGTTCCCTTCTCAACAGACGTCTGTCAACATCACGCGTACAATATCTAAACTAGAAGACCTGATACCAGTAAATTTAAGTCTCGAACAGCTAACTTTCTATCTGGAGCAGTTAGAGATAGCTAGCTGGCGTGTTTTCAAATTTAACAGAATTTAATTTCCAACAAACGAACATTCGATATGCGGTTGTGTACTTATATTGTACAATAAAAATTTAAAAAAAGAAAAAATTAATTCGTATTTAGTGTTTAAGTTAGCATGAATTTATACGGTACGTTCGATATTTCAAATTACTTTAAAATACTAAAACAAACCCCGACCACTGTTAAATCCATTTTGAAACGTTTCAACCTGTATAACGAACTTGTCCAAGGTAATACCTGAAGTTTTGTGCAGAAGTTTCAATCATATCGGTCCAACATGGCAAACGGTATGCGGTAACACAAATAGACAAGCATACATAATAATGTGTGTGAGTGGGCTTGCGCGTGCTTGCGTTGTGTTTTCGTCCTTTTCTTTTCGCAGTTTTTGTGCTATTTGATTCACGCTCGATAAAGGAATTTTGTTAATTAATAGATTTGACAGGTTCGTTACCCAGAAATATCAGTACAGCAGTTTCAAAATGGCTGTCATTCCAAATCTTTGGAAAATCGCAACATTTTTTTTTTTTTTTTTTTTGAAATTTGGTTTCGCCGTCGTATTTAGCGTTATAACCAGCATTAATTAAATTTTAAAATTTTCAAAACGCATTGAAATCATTTTGACGACGGTTAGGGATCGTTTTTATATTTTTGTGTACTTTCCGCGATTATTTAAAATTGAAGTTTTTCAACACCTTTTGGATGTTCCCTAGGTTTTTACGTTTTGCCTCGCAATTTTCGCGTATTGTTACGCGACTTCAGTTTGCGAATCAGGTGCGTCCTGAATCACATGTTGCAAATTTCCTCCTTGACCTCGCCCTAAATGCCCTTGAAATACGTCAAAGGTCAAGCCAGTTGCTTCCTTAAAGCCTCGTCAGTCTTGGTATCTGGAAAACTTCAGAAGCCTGTTTCTTGGCAATCATGCATATTTATAGTTGCTAGCGCATTGCCACACTTCAGGAAATCGTTACAGTACTTCCGTCTGGTGTAAGGTGTCTTCCTCGTAGTAAGTGTTCTATCGTTGAGTAATTGCTGCACGCAGATGTCTCGCCGACATGAGGGAAGCGGATTTTCAACTTTACCGTATCCTTTTTCTAGAAATTCCGATTTCACTATCAGCATTAAAATGTAAATGTTAGCGAATTTTTCACATATCTTACAATCGACCGACGGAGGCAGTTGAAGTGAGCAGCTGATGGTTTTAGCGATCCCACCCTACGTAGCTTGGCTAACTAAAGTGTAAAGCGACCCGGTCTAAAGGTGTATTAAACGGAGACCTGGCGACCTCTCAGTATACTTTACCCATGCTTGCTCCATGTGGGCGGACATAATTTCTCTAGCTAGTCATGTTCCAATGAGTAAGAATGTAAAATAGAATGAGCGGTATCTCATTGCACAACAAAAAGCTAGCCATATGGAGCGAAATATCCGTAATGAGGGCCAAGCGAAAGGAAAATTGAAAGTAATTAGCGAAACAAAGATCTGCAAGTACCTCAATAATGAATTGAAAAGTCACAAATTAGAAGTTGGAAAGTCACCCGCCTGGATCCTCTCCAAATCCTAGACTTTATAAAGAGATTAGTATTGGAGAATGCGCCGTAACTGAGTACAGGAATAGATCTATAAGGCCTCGGTGTAATAGTAACCTTAGAAAGCCATTCAGTTATACAACCATGAGTTGGTTATCTTATGCAAGGAAGAAGAGGAAACTGCAGACCACGTAATTTAAGGTGAGGCTGTCGCTCAGGGTGTTTGGTTTCCAGAACCCTGAGGACCTCCTGCAGGATGATATAGTCAGTGGATTGCTTATATTTATAAAGGGAACCATTGTGCTGAACTATAACTCCCAGTGCCGGCGGTTTTATTATTCCTTCCTTTAGTTATTATTCTACTCTAGAATAAGCACTTAATATATAAACGGACATATTGCATTGAGTACGGTATTGTTTTATTATTCTGAACGCAAAGTTAAGTAAAACATTAAGACATTAAAATGCCTCGGAAGCGCGTCGGGCCCCGTTAGTATTAGGCCTGCTGCCGCAGTGCGTCAGCTAACTGGGAAATTTACCTCCGTTTTATCGAGTGACGTTGTAATTAATTTAAATTATACTTTGAAACTGGTAATCAACTCGGAAATACACGTTTGTATGCAAGCTGCCTCGGTGATGACGCACTTGGACGCATTTCAGTGTAGTCCTGCGTGATAAGCACTTTGACGTGTTAGCTAGTTGAGGGAGCGGTTGTGAAAACGTATTTCAGAATTTTCACGGCAAATGATTGGTTTTTGTTCAGCTTGAATGGCGAAAATTTAATGGTAGAAATTTTTCGAAAATCGCGGGATAGGATTTGGACACATTGTTGCGAACGATTTCTTTTGATAGAAAATGAAACTGTCATTAGGTTTCTCAGTTTTGGAAATGAGCTGTTAGATCGTCCCATATCGTACGGCCCAGACCAGGTACTTTAAAGGGAGCGCCCGATCTGGTGTGTGTGTGTGTGTGTGTGTGTGTGTGCGCGCGCGCTTGGGGGGGGTTGGGTGGATACACTACCTATACCGCCGTACACCTGGGCTATCTGGGGTAGGGTATCGTCACTTCCCAGTGTGGGACTCAAGTTCAAGATATTGCTAGCCACTAAAAAACCATCAAAAGTATTCTTCTTCTGCAAACCACTCCACGGAACCGCTGCCCCGCCTATTCGTCTACAGCGTTGGCTCTCCTTTCTTGATCAGTCATCAGCTTCCTCATGACCACTGCGGCGAATCCTGCAATGACTCGCCAGTTGGCCTCTGAAGTGACCATCGCAACCAGATTTCCTGGTGTAATTCTGTCTCGCAGATATGTTTGCAGGTTCATCCTGTCCTCGTCGAATCTCTGACAGTGGCAAAATTCATGCTCAGAGTATGCAGAGGACTCTGGCTACGTTCGCCGCCTTTTCACTAGCTTCCTGGAGATGGTCTTTGAAACAGAGACTTGCGTCAACCTTCACTTCAAGGTACCGGAAGGCTGGGATTGAACTTATCGGCATATCTCCAATTGTAAACTTTATTGTCTCCCTCTTTTTCTTGCTGATCATGAGCATGATCTTCGTCTTATGATTGACAAGCTACAGGTCCATGGATGTCTGCCATCTTCAGATCGAGGTGTGTGTGTGTGTGTGTGTGTGTGTGTGTGTGTGTGTGTGTGTGTGTGTGTGTGTGTGTGTGTGTGTGTATGTTTTAAACTCTCTTAACGTCAGCAATGTTAGTCCAACTTAATTCAATCTTGGCATGAAAAAACATTTTAATAATAGCTCAAACGTGTTCTTTGTACCCAGCAAAATACGTTCAACCGTTTCAAAATGGCGGTCACACCAAGTCGTAATTTTTTTTACCTTACACTTTTTTGAATATGTCACTATCAATAATCAGCGTTAAAACGTGCATAAATTAGCAAGTTCGCAAATTTAATTGAAAATACAGAAACGAAACTGGCCTATGTCAGGGTTCGTTTTTTAAAATGTTTTACTGTAATTTGAAATAGCTAATTTGTGCCAAATTTGAACGCTGTTTATGATTTTGGGATCGGATTCTTAAAAATCGGTTCTTGAAGAACGTTATTTTTGGAGATTTGCTTTCATCACGTCAGCGAGACAGCTGCGTGCAAAGTACTAAAGGGCCACGTTGTACGAGTAGGAGCGTAACCCACTTTCACCGTAGCAGGATCTCAACTTGGAAGTGTTGCTGGCAAAATGTGGTTTCACTTTTACACCAGCCATCATAACTAAATATAACACCATGTGGAGAAGCCATTCGATTCAGGAACTTTGGAACTTCAGTGATTTAACATCTGCGGGTCTGGTCATATCGATTTGTCATATTCAGAACGTATTCCATATGGATATTCTATTACTGTTACATGCTGATTTTTTTTAGAATGATTTTTCAAAATTAAACAAATATTTCATAGTCTTTATTTTGCAGTTAAATATTACAGCGGAACTGTTTTTTAAATCAATGATTGAACACCCTGTACTTTTCTAAAATTGTTTTGTCTTGATCTGCGGACAGACAAGGTAAACAACTTTCCATAGAACGGTGTCAGCTATAGGCTTTGTTAATCGCGTTATAAATTTTTATTAAAACTTCTCCAAATCAAAAAGTTAAAATTATTGTTTCCACCAAAATACGAATTAAAGAGACAAAAAAGAAAAATTAATATAAAGAATTATCTGTATGATTACACTTTAAAAAAGTTGAAAAAAGTTTTGTTTTTTAAATTTTGACACACGTTGCAGTTTCGGTGTACCCTGTAGTTCTGATCATGAGCTTTCCAGTGCTTTTTTTAGCGCCTTCTGTGTCAATTGGAAGCCGAGAAAAAATTATATTCCAGCCTTTATAATGATACGTACATAAATAAAAACTTTAACGACCCCCTCAAAAAGTGATCTAGAGGTTAGGATCGGAGCTCATTTCAAAGTTCCGGGTTTGGGTCTTACCATAATAGATGCCAGTAGTTCATTTTCCAGTAAAAATTCGGTATTGAAATATGACGAAAATATTGAACGAAAAATAACCAACACACACACACACACACACACACACAGAGAGAGAGAGAGAGAGAGAGAGAGAGAGAGAGAGAGCGCCTGTGCCTGCGGTTTGGCTTTGATGCAGTAGTTGAATTACTGCAGTGAACTTGGCGACTGTTTAATCACATTGACAAAAATAGAAACAGCAACAGCATGGAAAACTGGTTTTTAATTTATTACCAAGTGAAAACATTTTAATGAGGAAATGCAAATAATTTCCTATGCTTTGCTATTTATTTGTATTTCCTTTGAAAACGACGTAAAATGTACACACCTTTAGACACTCGACTTTAGTTTCAAAGAAAATGTTTTTTGCCAATAGCATTCGAATCAGACTTTTAAAGTAATAATTGAGCTTCATAAAGTTTGTTATTGTTATTTCTAACTATTTATTTAATTTACATTCGACCAAAAAGCTGACGTCATGTCAGAAAGTGGATTGCTAAAATTGATTGGGTTTTGATTTTGAAAAAAATTAGTGGACTGTCATGGTGGACGAAACAAAAGTTTGACTATGCAATGTGGTGTAGTATCGTGGTGTGTGAAATAAGAGTTTGAGTTTTGAAGCAAAAGTGGTGGTCGGAAGAAGAGTTTAAATTCTGAAGAAAAAGTCATAGTGGACAAAGCACAGGTTTGAGAAAGCACAGGTTTGAGTTCTGAAATAAAAAAGTGGAGTATCGTAGTGGGCAAAGTATCAACGATTTCTGAACTCCATCCACGACGGCCATGGTGGATGAAGTAAGTAGTTTGAGTTGTGTAGCAAAGAAGTGAACTATCATAGTTTAAGAAGCACGTATTTGAGTTCTAAAACAAAAAAGTGGTCTATCATAGTAGACGAAGCAAGTATTTGAGTTTTAAAACAAAAAAGTGAATTATCATAGTGAACGAAGCAAATATTTGAGTTCAAAAACAAAAATGTGAACTATCATAGTGGACGAAGCAAGTATTTGAGTTCTAAAACAAAAAAGTGGACTGTCATAGTAGACGAAGCCAGTATTTGAGTTCAAAAACAAAAAAGTGAACTATCATAGTAGACGAAGCAAATATTTGAGTTCTAAAACAAAAAAGTGGAATGTCATGGTAGACGAAGCCAGTATTTGAGTTCTAAAACAAAAAAGTGAACTAATCGTAGTGGACGAAGCAAGTATTTGGGTTCTAAAACAAAAAAGTGAACCATCATAGTGGACGAAGCAAGTATTTGGGTTCTAAAACAAAAACGTGAACCATCATAGTAGACGAAGCAAGTATTTGAGTTCTAAAACAAAAAAGTGGACTATCATAGTAGACGAAGCAAGTATTTGAGTTCTAAAACAAAAACGTGAACCATCATAGTAGACGAAGCAAGTATTTGAGTTTTAAAACTGAATTATCATAGTGAACGAAGCAAATATTTGAGTTCAAAAAAAAAATGTGAACTATCATAGTAAACGAAGCAAGTATTTGAGTTCTAAATCAAAAAAGTGGACTGTCATAGTAGAAGAAGCCAGTATTTGAGTTCAAAAACAAAAAAGTGAACTATCATAGTGGACGAAGCAAATATTTGAGTTCTAAAATAAAAAAAGTGGAATGTCATGGTAGACGAAGCCAGTATTTGAGTTCTAAAACAAAAAAGTGAACTAATCGTAGTGGACGAAGCAAGTATTTGGGTTCTAAAACAAAAACGTGAACCATCATAGTAGACGAAGCAAGTATTTGGGTTCTAAAACAAAAACGTGAACCATCATAGTAGACGAAGCAAGTATTTGAGTTCTAAAACAAAAAAGAGGACTATCATAGTGGACGAAGCAAATATTTGAGTTCTAAAACAAAAAAGTGGAATGTCATGGTAGACGAAGCCAGTATTTGAGTTCTAAAACAAAAAAGTGGTCTATCATAGTAGACGAAGCAAGTATTTGAGTTTTAAAACAAAAAAGTGAATTATCATAGTGAACGAAGCAAATATTTGAGTTCAAAAACAAAAATGTGAACTATCATAGTGGACGAAGCAAGTATTTGAGTTCTAAAACAAAAAAGTGGACTGTCATAGTAGACGAAGCCAGTATTTGAGTTCAAAAACAAAAAAGTGAACTATCATAGTAGACGAAGCAAATATTTGAGTTCTAAAACAAAAAAGTGGAATGTCATGGTAGACGAAGCCAGTATTTGAGTTCTAAAACAAAAAAGTGAACTAATCGTAGTGGACGAAGCAAGTATTTGGGTTCTAAAACAAAAAAGTGAACCATCATAGTGGACGAAGCAAGTATTTGGGTTCTAAAACAAAAACGTGAACCATCATAGTAGACGAAGCAAGTATTTGAGTTCTAAAACAAAAAAGTGGACTATCATAGTAGACGAAGCAAGTATTTGAGTTCTAAAACAAAAACGTGAACCATCATAGTAGACGAAGCAAGTATTTGAGTTTTAAAACAAAAAAGTGAATTATCATAGTGAACGAAGCAAATATTTGAGTTCAAAAAAAAATGTGAACTATCATAGTAAACGAAGCAAGTATTTGAGTTCTAAAACAAAAAAGTGGACTGTCATAGTAGAAGAAGCCAGTATTTGAGTTCAAAAACAAAAAAGTGAACTATCATAGTGGACGAAGCAAATATTTGAGTTCTAAAATAAAAAAAGTGGAATGTCATGGTAGACGAAGCCAGTATTTGAGTTCTAAAACAAAAAAGTGAACTAATCGTAGTGGACGAAGCAAGTATTTGGGTTCTAAAACAAAAACGTGAACCATCATAGTAGACGAAGCAAGTATTTGGGTTCTAAAACAAAAACGTGAACCATCATAGTAGACGAAGCAAGTATTTGAGTTCTAAAACAAAAAAGAGGACTATCATAGTGGACGAAGCAAATATTTGAGTTCTAAAACAAAAAAGTGGAATGTCATGGTAGACGAAGACAGTATTTGAGTTCTAAAACAAAAAAGTGAGCATAGTGAACGAAGCAAGTATTTGAGTTTTAAAACAAAAAAGGAGACTATCATTGTGGAAGTTTGAAAAAGAAATTCGCAACAAATTGTCCATAGATATTCGAACTATCACCAGTGTTCCATTAATCACGCAGACCAAATACGGGAGTAAACAAGTTTAAATATGCAAGGATTGTAGTGGGCATACGCCAGGTGTACAACGATCAAGCCAGCAGCCATTGCTAAACCAGTCCGTCCACTTTCCTCTTCCTATCTAACCAGTTTACTTAGCTCTCCCACATTGGCTATTCCGCGAACTGATACAGGAAACTGCAAAATAAAGGAGTGCCATAGAACGAGTTTGAGAAATTATCCAATCAATGGGACCTGCGACGTTCATTCATTGCGATCCTAACTAGAGTCTGCAAATCGCGGTACACAGCTGTCTCGCTGACGTGATGGAAGCGAATTCCCCCCTCCCGAATTACTTTTTTCACCGTTATAAACGGCGTTAAGATCTGCATATATTGGCATTTTACATTGGCATTGAAAATTTAAAAGTGAACCCTGACCGCCCTCAAATTAAACTCCTTAATTTCAACGGATTTTAAAATTAAAAATGCTAATTTAGGCAGTTTTAACGTTGATTATCAAAACAATTTAATACAAATACTTTAAGAATTTTTATAGGTTTGAAATGGCTGCAATTTTGAAACTTGTTAGCGGATTTTGCTGGGTTGATGAACTTGCACAAGCTATTAACAATATCGATTTTGTTTGAATCAAGATAAAATTGCGAAAGTGAGCGTTCTGATACGCGCACTCGAAATGAAGTGCTCCAGGTGTCATAACGGGTGCTTATTTCAAGGTTCCGAGTCTGGACTTTCATGGTGGCTGCCTCAGTAGCTCATTTCTTTAATTGAATTCCTCCAAAAAGACTGAGACAGAATTAAAACTAATTGATTTGTTAGCCACTGAAGAAGTCGCTTTGAAACCTACAATGCAACAACTGGATAATGTTGGTCACGGTATTACCCAAACCTTTTTCATTAGTTGAAAAAATGCTGCAAAACTGTTCATATACTTTGTCACATTCAGCTACAGTAAAATCTCTGTAGTGGCACTGAAGGGAACGTTAGTTTTCACCGTCATAAAGAGATTTTCGCTATAGAGAGAGTTCAGTCAAAACGTGTATAAAATGTGTCTTTATTTGTAAAACGTGCTATACACAATTTTTAATCCGAAGTATTGAGTGCAAAGTTTATTGAAGTAAAACCATATGACGTATAATCTTAAATAACAATATTTATTAAATAATACTGTATGAATAAAATACTGTTTTTGTGAGAAAAATGCAGTATTTTGCCGAAACTACTGCAGAACCGCTCCATCAATCACTTCATTCATATTTTGGCTTTTGAATTTTCTTGAAGCTATTCCCTTCAATTTATTTTTATTTTTCAATATCCTGCCAACAGAAGAACTAGCTAAATTAAAATTTATGCAGATATCTACTTGCTTCACACCTTTCTCTAACTCACGCAAAACTCTAACCTTTACACCTAATGATGAAATTTTCCTTTTATGCTCCAATACACTGTATTGTGAAAGTATAAAAAAAGTAATGCACTACTAATAAAATGTACACAAAATGAGTCATAGAACACTGGATTTAGTTGACGCATTACGCACTGCTTTTAACACTCGAATGAAGTGTCGGCATACTGGGAAATAAAATAGAAGTGTGCATGTGTTTCGCCGCTATAAAGAGTTCCTGGAATTTTGTTGGCCTCAACAGAGAATAACTTACGTATTTTTACTATGAATGGGAAGGGCCAACACATTTTGCCGTCATATAGAGAGATCCACTATAGAGAGATTTTACTGTATTACGAATTTTCATGTGTGACTAAAATCTGTAAACCGATTTTGAGATAATCTGGACTCGGACTGGAATTTTCGGGTATGTAGCGTTTAGAAGTACTTATAGACTGCTTTTGAGAAAAATCCGATCAAAGGTTATTTTGAGAAAATCAGATTTTTACAGGTTTTTTGGTAAAAAAGGGTTTAAAATATTTTTTAATTTAAAGATTGTACAGAGACAAAAAACATCTTAAAAGCTGACCAAATCCTACATAAAAGACCTTTAAAAAGCAGATATCGAAACGTAATTTTGTTAACATTAGTCTAATAGTGAATCGATTTTTAAAAAACCTACAGTGTCTACAAATTCTTTACTTCGGACCATTGTAATGTTCGCTTAGTAGAGATGAACATCGATTGATAAAAAATATCTATAACATCGTTGGAATCGATCGATATTACTGAAACATCGAACAAAATAGATCGATGTTTTGGAAAAATGAATTCCATTTTTGTTGGTGAGAGTCAAGTCAACATTGACAATCCAGGTAAGGGGAAAACTGAAAGAAATGTTCAGTCATATTACTATTTTCGTGACAGTTTGACTGTCTTCGCTTTGAAAAGATGAAAAAACATTGTCTTTTATAATTTAGAGCGCTTAAAAATCTTCATTATCACTTCACTTCAGATCTGTATCGAAGACATATCGTATGAATAAAATCTAAAAAACCGACTGTATAAAATCAGTTTATAAAAATATCGATTATCAAAAAATATCGATGTTTTGAAAACACCGAATATCGATATAATTGTTGAGAACAGAGATTAGATTCCCTCATGCCCCAAATTGATGGTGTTTGTCAGCTTCTCCTCCCCCCCCCCTGAAAACAAGAAGTCAAACATTATATCAACACCTGAGGGTTGGAAAGTGTTTAGAAACGATTACCAGAATTAGATACTTCTTGCGATAAATTCCAGTTATACTTTCATTGCCAAGGTAGGTTTAGCTGTAGGCCTGGATAGATAATACAACATTGTCAAACTCTTGACAATAAACAGGGCGTGTTGGCGTTAAAGATAAGTTTTTAAGAAGCATAGGAAATTGATAAGGGCAGATAGGACTAAGGGCTGGTATTTTGTTTCCCTTCTTGCCTTTCTGATAGACACGTCCTATCCCTTGCCGGAAACCATTTTAAAGTTTTCACTTCCTGTTAGCAACATGTGATTGCATTAAATGTTACTTATACGATTGTTTAAACCCACACGCAGGAAAGTATTGCATTTCATCGCGGCTGATATGTAATCTTCCTGACGTGATGGAAGCAAATGTCAAACATTGTTTTGTCTTATAATTATTTAAGAATATGATCGTACTGGATTCAGTACGAAATTATTAGAAATCACTTTTAAAAAAATCATTAAAACTGGCTAATTTTTATTACATTTAATCTCTTTTTAAGGATTTGCCATAGCTGTTTTCCTAGTATACAGGTTCTAGGCTGGGTGGTCACCAAATGCAGAGCGCAGTGAACTACGCCATCAAAACTGAACCTATTGTTGTTATTGTAAGTGTTACCACTGAAAGCGTAACGGAGCTGAGCGGAGACAGGCGGCGTCGCTGGGCTCCGCTTCGCGTAGCTTGGAGTCTGTATAGTCGGTTTTGAAGCTGACTCCGTTTCCCCCCACCAGACTGACCACGCCTCCAAACATATTATATCTCATTATCTAGGTTACCGTTTCCTAGCTTACAGTTTTTAAACATAGTAGTTTCCGGTAAAGTTGACCTAAATATTTAGGCTGAGTGGCCAAACAAATGCAGAGCCGAACGTCGCTGAGCTGAGTGAAATGAAGGTGAACGGCAAGCGGAAGTGGAGTTCAGTCAGTTTAAAGAACGCGTATGTTTTAAATCTAAATATTTAGGTCTACTGTAAGGGGTTCTAGGAAACTGATGTGTTTAAAAACCGTAACCTAGTTAACGAGAAATAATAAGTTTGGAGGTGTGGTCAAAAGGTTTGGTTGGAGAAGCGAAGTCAGCTTCGAAACCGAATAAGTCAGAGTCCAAACGCGGAGCGGAACTGTTTGACTCCGCTCAGCTTCGTTACGCTTTCAATGTTCGCACTTACAATAAAAACAATAGGTTAGGTCTTGAATGTGTATTCCGATCCACTAAGAGCAACTCCTCTCTGCATTCGGTGGCCTTAAAAGATACAAAAGCGATCTTTAAACTGACTGAACTCCGCTTCCGGTGCCGTTCATCTTCATTCCGCTCAGCTCCGCTCCGCTGGGCTTAGCACAGCTCAGTTACGCATTCGTTGGTCGCCTAGCCTTAATAATCTAAGATTATAGTCTGGCCCAGTAAGAAAACACGTGAGTTTAGGACGTTATAACGTTCCAATAGGTTATTGTACAGAAATTCCAGATATACCAAATCAAAGCGTGTTCTTTTGTCTATAAATCTGTGTTAATTCCGTTAATATATTTTCAAACGTCGATTTTATACTTCAGTAAATTTACCGAAAAACAATTTTCACTCAGTTTTTCTACTACTAGCAACTCCGAAGGTTCATAACTTTGTCAGTTTTTACTCCACAACAATGCTGTTCAAGTATGATATGTTAACGTTCCTGCCAAAGTTAATCAATTCTTGACAGATATTGGAATTATGGTAAATTTCTTTTTTTAACAGTATCGTTTTGTTACCAGCAACTTTATTGAAATAATTCTTCAACATATGCTTATAATTTTACAACAGTATTATCAAGGTCTGTGTTAAATCAGATTTATAATTATTTTTAATCAGTAATTGTAAAGTTAATTAAACGAAATTTGAGTATTAATCAGAATACTTAGCGCACCAGAAGTACAGACACTTGGTACGCATCATAGACCTCTGGAGATGTTAATAACATTTAAAATTGAACGGTTGTACGCCTTGTATGTCTATAGCGTGAGCCACCCGACAGTACTTTGATAAGGTACGCCAGTGCATCCATTGGCAAGTACTGCTAGATTTTAATTGATATTTCACTTCAATAACTTTACGTTTACTCATTAAACGCAATTATAAATCTGATTTAACATAGATCTTGATAATACTGTTCTAAAATTACAGACGTCTGTTGAAGAATTATTTCAGTAAAGTTGCTGGTAACCAAATGAGCATTTTTTTAAAAGAAATTTACCATATTTTTTTCAAAAGTTGGTCACATTTGCAAAAACATTAACAAATGTTTGTACCATAACTTACTTGAACAACATTGTTGTGGAGTAAAAATTGACAAAGTTATGAACCTTCAAAGTAGTTAGTAGTAGAAAAACTGCGTGAAAATTGTTTTTCGGTAAATTTACTGAAGTATAAAATCGACATTTGAAAATATGCTAACGGATTATCTGAAATTTGTGTACAATAACCGATTGCAATGTTATAAAGTCATTATAGTCCCAAATATTAAAGTTAGAAAAACAGTGTCAGAAAAAGCGTATTACGGCGTGCGTGTGTTCGCTTCCATAGAAGACTTAGAACTATAACAGATTATTTTCTATTTAAGGTCATTTGACAGGAAGCAAGCCTACCATAAACTCTGCAGGCTAAACTTTATCGAACCGTGAACAATCAAAACAATTCTTTTACAAGCTTATACTCTATAATTAGAATATGCTTCTGGTACGCGATTGTAAGGCACATTCGTATAACAGCTATTCATTGGTCAAGCAAATAACAGCGTGATACAAAATGCCTGTAAAATCAACTCTGTCTTATCAAATTCTGTTGTAGCAGTCATAAATAATGTTAACCGTTATAAGCTGATAAGGAAATAACCCGTTCTTGGAGGCTCATTTTTATAACCGTTAAGGGTTGATAAATAAGCTGCTTAAAAAGATTACTCTCGCATTAAGTATTGTTTTAGGTTAGGTGATAGAAGTGTTTTTAAACATGAGCTTAGATATTCGCAGAAAGCAATTAAAGGATAACTAATTATCTTTTTATTTGTTTACAACATACTGTCATGCCGAAGGCCGCTTACGTTTGTATGACTGCCGAAAGTAAAATAAATTGTGCAGAAACAGATCGAACTTTCTTACATATAAAATGGCATTTAGTACTCAAACAAAACTTATGTTGCTCCTGTTTGCACAAACAAATTTCTTTGGAAGCCATTAAACAGAACTAACAATTTCTCAAAATCACATTTTGTTCAAATTTCTTTCATATATAAAAATTTGTAACTTAGTCAATTTGGTTAAAAAAAAGGGGGAACAGTTCGAATGAGCGCCGGTACTGAGCTCGAGATCACTTTTAGAAGGTTCGTTTTCTATTATTAAAATATACCAGGGGGCTCATGCGAAATTTCGCACTATGAAAGTTTTAAGTAAACACAGCGTTTTGAATAAGAGTGGTCGTTGGGGTGAGGGCGGTAGTTGGAAGGAAGGGAAAACATGTTTAAAATAAATCGAAAAAATTGATTGTTTTAAAATAATAATCACAAATATATGAATCCTTGTAGTATATATATTTCAATACAGATATTTGTTTTAATAGAAATTTTATAGGACATTACACTACCTCATTTTAAACGATATATGATGTAAGAATGTAATCTTATACATTTTGTATTTCATTTTCTTTAATGAATACTTTTTATATACATTTTCTTTAATAGTTGATTTAGTTACCCTTGAAAAGGCTATATACAGTGAACAAAGGTAGTATTTGGTTAATACAATTCTGCTATTTGAAATGTTTGTCCATGCGACTTGTTTATAGTGATAGTAAACGCAATTTTAATAGCTAACTGTCTTCTAGTTAATTGGAAATTCATGCTTGGATCAGATAATGTTAATAGGATTGTTTATTCGTAATTAATAAGTTAGCTTTTTAAAATATACAAAATATTGTTTGATTTCGCGCACGCGCATGCGATCTGCGCATCCATGATGACGTTTTGCCTGACAGTTAAAAGTGTCTTTTATGTTAAAATTTTCCACAAACAGTAAGTTTTAGCGCAAAATCGTTTTGCAATGTCAGAAGCCGGTTACAATAATCTTTCTAAAGATACCTCATTTATACTTGTACGAATAGTATGTGTTGAGAAAAAAGGCGTTAACTCGAGAAAAAATAAATGTGTGTATGTTTGCATGCTCACATTCACAATTGTGATTCAGTTTGGTTCAAACTTGGTACTAAAATGTATTTTATTAAAGTTCATTACCCAACAAAATTAACAGTTTCGAAAATCGATTATGTTAGTAACTTGAACAAGTTCGCTATACAGACTTCAATTGCGAATTGGCATGATGTAGCCTACTGTATAACTAAAGTTTTAATAAAATGAACCGATTTTAAGCCAAAGATTAATTATTTATATTTTATGGTTTTTTGCATTAATTTTACTTTTACGTTATATTTTTGTTATTATGTTATTAATTTTACAAAACATGTTTATGTATTTGCAGACATGGAAGAGATGTCCGCTAGAATTAGCCTAATGCACCAACCGACGCTAGGCAGCAGCGCAGCGGATGGGAGCAATGCGAACCACTATTTAGAGAATCTGCTAGGTTAGTTCTGTTTTAGAAACTAATTCTTCGATAATAAAAATCGATAAATAATAAAAACAAATATTTAAAAAGAAGAAATTTAGACAGTTATTAACTTCATGGGACAGGCTTTTAGCCTAATATTTTAGTATGGATGAAACTATATTTCTGACGTTTGCGGAAAATAAATTGGTATGTAAACAGTCATCGTTGCCCATCGGTCGATGAGGATGTTAATTCAGCTCGAGGTGTTGAATGGTGGATTACCTTTCAAGATTTACCATCATACTATCATTAAGCCAACTTTTATGGCGTAAACATAAAATAAACTTGGACTTGTATTAAACCGTAGATTACGAGACAAACTGCTATGTGGACTTATTATTAATCGATAAACAAGACAAGGCAGTGTGATTGAGGATTAATTATTTTAGTGACTCAACATTTTAAATCAGATTACAGATTCTAGATCAAAGCAAAGATTACTATAAGGCTTTTACGTTATAGAGCAGGCCTTGGATCGAGTCTACTCTAACAGAGGCCTAGTTACACAGCAGGAAACTCCGAACCCTATCCATCTAAATCCAACCGCAACTTCCTAAATGTATTGTTGACCATAGAAAAAGCAATGCTACATTGTGAGTAACCATAGTTAATCCTAGCGGAACAATAATGATGTGCAATCTGTGTGTTTGACAAAGGCAAGCGAATGAAAAACATTAACCACAGTTAAACCAGCTAGATCCTACCATAGATAAACCATAAAGTGTTGCTGGAGTACTGAAAAATGTGGAGAAGGGCTGGACATTACAACATATCTGGAACGTCTTATGTTTCATTATAATCATTGTATTTTGTATTCAGAGCTATTGCAGGGACACAAGCTTTGTAGCATATTTTCTTCAGTAAGACATAAAGGTTGGTTAATTCCAAAGGCTGCATTAATTTAGTTGATTCTAGTGTCACATTCTATCTTTAAGGTGGTCTTTCCGATGTTGGTTTCCTGGTTTTCCATCTTTAGCGATATGTGCCAGTCTGTTTTGATCACTTCATTGATCATGTTATTGTTCCCTTCTTTTCCTAACTATATCTTCCTCC
The DNA here is from genome assembly GCA_022606455.1 of Callitettix versicolor. Classification (NCBI taxonomy): domain Eukaryota; kingdom Metazoa; phylum Arthropoda; class Insecta; order Hemiptera; family Cercopidae; genus Callitettix; species Callitettix versicolor. The sequence continues at coordinate 45,299,580 of CM040189.1, forward strand.
TTGCATATTGCATTCATGTAATTGTTTCTTACTCTGTCCCTAAGTGTTTTCCAACAATGGTTCTTAAAATGTTCACCTTTTTGCTGTTCATAAGAAACTGTTTTTTTCAGCTTGAGCCTAATTATTTGTTATAAGTTGGCACCGTCTTAACACAGGATTTTCTTCATGAATTCTGTGTTGCTTATTTGTGTGGTTGTAATGGTGATTTTGTTGATGATTAGTGTGAATTTAAATTTAAGTGGTTCTTAATAACTCTGTAAAAATTCTGTTTTTAAACAGCAAAACAAAAAAAAGGGAGTTACAATAAGTTCTTATCATCTTTCTATGTCCATTTGATATTGCTTAGCATTGCTCTATTCATACAAAATTTTAAGTCTTTTTTTTTTTTTTTTTAGCCGCCTCGGTGGTCTAGTGGGTTCGATTCCCGGCGAGGGCTTGGCATTTTCATACGCTATAAATCACCCCCATCGTCTGCATTAGCCCTAGTGTGCACAATAGTCGGACGTTAAACTCAAAAAAAAAAAAAAAAAAAAAAACAGTCTTTTTAAATAACAAGAAGTATTATTGAAAAGAATTATAAACAAAAGGTTACATATAATTATATGGAAATTAATTTTCTTTTTTTTATAAAAATAATTTGTGAAAATTGTTAAAAGTAAAATATTGACTAAGGGATTCCTTTATAAAAGAGTATACTTGTAATTGGAACTGGCCGACTGTCAAAAGAAAACTAAATAATTTTATTTTAAGTAATACTATAGTTGAAATATACAAGATGTTTGTCACAAGTAAACGCTGGCAATGGAATTAACAGAGAAGGCTAAAGTAATACAAGTGTAGGCTGTCATTAGTATTCGGTATCTCTTTCGTTTTGGATTTCGGATCATTAGTGATAAGTCTTTGTTTACTCTGGTATTTTATCATTTACAGGAAAGTTTATCTAAATTTTTTCTTTACCTTTCTGTCGAAAATCTGTTTTTTAATTTTCTTCTATATAATTAACGAAGATTTGCTTGTTTTTTCTATAGCCAAAACACAAAATGATCATCAAACATTAAAAAACTTATACTTAGCTCTGAAAAGCAAATATTTTAGATACAAAATTTATAGACATATTAAGAATATAACAATTGTTAAACCAATCTTAAAAAAACAAAATAAATAATACATTTGTTTATTGAACTGACTGTTGGAAATGAAATAATGTAATTTTGATTTTTCCATTACTTAACAAATTAATAGGCTGTTTACAATTATAACTGACTGAATTTCAGACGGGCTTGAAGAAGGCCAGAATTCACTTTTATATCGACAGACAGGCAGTGATTAAAGCACTTGCGGGTCCAACAATTAAGTCTAAGGTGGTCTGGGTGTGTCATGAAAACCTCAATGTACTGTATTTGAAAAACATGGTTACTCTACACTGGATTCCATGACATAGGAAAGTTCAGGGTAATGAGGTGTTGGACAGACTGACTACACTGCAAACTGCATCTGAGTTACTTGGACCGGAGCCAGCAGTAGGGGTTGCTTTGTGTCTGTTGGTCTGCTACCATCAGTGCAGACCCATCTTTGGCAATAAGCTATTTCAGGAAAGATGGAACAATCTTTCGTGGCATATTCATACTAAAACGTCTGTTGAAAAAGGTCTCTCTAGAAGGACTTTGAGGTACAGTAGGGATTTTGGACAGAGAAAAATTCAAGAAAACCATAGGATTCATTTAATGGCAATGTGGTGTGAGGGTACACATGAACAGAATAGGAATGGGGAGAAAACGCGTGTAGGTTGTGGTAAAAGAAAAATGAAACTACAGGCCAAATAATTTATGATTGTGAGGCTCTTGCCAGAAGGGAGGTTTGGTTGTACCGTAAGTTCGTTGATCGCAGTGCTTAGGAGTAACCCCTTAACCTCCAAAATAATCTTAATCTTAACACTTGTAGCACAGACAATGATAAAAATATTAAAAATTTTAAAGTTTAATTTTGAATTGTGTTTCAGCTGGTAAGAAACTCAATGAAAAGAAGACGAACATCTACATTCAGAAACCAGCAACAAGTTGAAAGATCTGCTGAGCATTTCACTCATTATTCTTGAGTCGGACAGAAAGGAACATTAGGTGCTATTGTACAATATTTTCCTCTAAGATTTAGTTTATTTATCTGTATTACATCATCTTTTTTACCTTTTTCTATCTTTTTTGTAAGTTTATACAAAAAAAAAAAAATTAAAATAAGCGTAAAACATACAGGGTGTTTGATGATGAGGTTGTATGTCAAATGCTAGATGGTGGACTATAATGAAATATTGTTGATGTTCTTCTATTCTACTCTCTGAAATCAATTTGAATAGATTTCTGCCATAAGGAAAGTGAGATGTGTTGGTAAATAAGCAACCTTTTTTTTATTTAAGCAGAAAAAGTTTATGTCTACCACATAATATAAAAAAGCACCTTCTTTTATGGATCACCCTGTATTTGATAGTACTAAACAAACCATCCTTAGTATTTAGTGTTAAGCGAACTAAAAATCTAAAATTATTGTATTTAATGCAACGAATTGTTTTACTTATACTTTATTTTGATTAAAAAAACTCTAACTTAAAGAACAAACAGATTTGTATAGAACAGAATTAATTAACATGTATTATAGTAATTGTTACTCTTTATAAACTAATGTTTGCATTAAATTAAGGAGTTCTTATAAAGTTTTATTTTATGAGCAAGTCTTTAAGAAATAACTAGACTTCATTTTTATAAATCTGAATAATGGACACAAATTACAAAACACTGTTTTAATACTTGCTCAGCAAGTCAACAATTTAGTTAAATTTAATTCAGCTGATTTATTATTAGAGTAAAAAACTGAATGTTTTTACCTGTACTCGTAAAAACATATAGTCGTTAATGGATTTGCTGAATATCAAAACTGTTGGTTTATATCTGAGGGAGAATTGTTTGAATCTGAAGCATTAAGCCAAGCGGTCAACAAATGCGGAGTGAAGTGAGTGTGTGCTGAGTAGAGTGGACTCTGTTTTCAAAATCTAACCTATTGTTTTTAATGTGAGGCCACTGAAAGCAAAGCAGAACCATGTTGCACCACTCAACTGTGTTACACTTTCAATGGCCGCACTTACATTAAAAACAATAGGTTAGGTTTTGAATGCATAGTTTATTCCGCTCCGTATTTGGTGGTCACGTGGCTTTAGTATAAATTCTCTCAAAAGGATATTATTTTTCAATTATTGTTTATAACCAAGTCCCCTGTTTATTATAGTAAGATTTATAAAATAATACAAATAACGTAAAATATTTTTCCTTGAAACAGTTGGCAGCTTTGCTTAACTGCATTTCCTATGGCATGAGTAAACAGACTTTTATAAGTTGTTCTCATATTAGCCATAATTCTTGGCACAATTTTAGTTGGAGTAAGAAAATGTGTGTGTGCGCGTGTGTGTGCATGCACGTTTGTGTATTTGGGTGTGTGTTTGTATATACATATATACAAACACAATGTTTTATGAGAAAACCAACATACTTCACAGGTATATTCTCGTCATAAATATAATGAAAAAGGTTGAAATAAACATTTTCCATTTTGAAATGCATTATTGGAACAATTTGGTTATTTTTTAAATTACTGCTTTACAAAATAACTTCTGTGCACAATTTTGGCTCAAATATATCCCTATTTTTCAAATAAATCAATATTTTAGAGATAGAAGTTATGTAGAATAAAATAGACAACATGGAGGATAGCTGATAAAGCTTATGCAAACATTTTCCATTATTTTGTTAAGAGGATTACATCTGTGAAGTATGTCAGTTTCCTTCTGAGACAAATTGTATTGATAAAAAACAATCTTTGCTTTAATTTGCTTATTGATTGTTGCATTTGACAACCTTTTTGAATGGTAGTCCAACTACTTTGGTTGAAAGATGAGGTAAAAATTTTATTCACAATAGGCTGCCTAAAACTGTTTACGTTCCTGTAGATACATCATACATTGTACTTTTGTAAGATTATTTCAGAACACTGTCACTGTTTTAGGTTTTTTTACGTAACATGCACCAAGTTTTTCAGCATCTCTGAACTGCTATATTTGTTTATTAATGCTTTACCAGATATTGGGAATAAACTTTGCGGTTATTGCACAAAATGTTTATAAAGTTTTATTACAAAATAATTGAGAATTGCTTTAAGTTTGACGGCTTATTTATTCAGTTAACATCAGTTAAAAAAAACTCGACGTCCATATTAAATGTACAAATATATACTTTGTTCCTTTTATAAGTACTCATTTTAAATAATTTACTTATTTTATCAGTAGTAAATATTGTTTATAAAGTGTAATTACTGAACTTTAAAAAATAATGTACAAATACAGTATTACAAATATTGTACCATTTCACAATAAGATGTTTTAGTGATTAGTTGTACACAATGGAAACATACTGCAATTTTTTTTAATATAAAGAAATTAATAATGCCTAAGTACTTATCATTTGTGTGTATATTATTTATAAATCAATGGAACAACAAACATTGAATACATTATAAATATTTGTATTCTTGTATTAAGAAATGTTTTTAAGTTGATAGATTGTTTCGTGCGAGACTTTAAAGATGGTTTTATAGAAGATAAAAAGGAAATATGTATTTTTTAAATTTTTCTTTCAAGTAATTTGTCTTTAATAATAACACCGGTAGAATATATCATTAGCATAATTACAATGCAAACAACAATAAACAATCGCCATATATAGTGTGGAAATTTTCACTATCTTATTAGTCTTGTATTAATTGGCTCTTAATTAATTATCTCTTTTACTATGAGAATTAAAGAAAAACAGTTTTTTTTTAATAAAAATTTTAATATTTTTTAAATATTACTAATAGTTTATAATTTCTAAATATTTTTAGAAAACATACAAATAGTTTATTTTAATATAGTTTTAAAGATTTTTGAGACATCAGTTATTATGCAATTTGTGTTTCTTTTTTATTAAAATAGGATTACAGTAAGAGCTGATTTGAAATATAGATTCATTAAAACTTTACAATGTGTTTTAAAGTCTTCGATATATTACTGATAAATGAAATCATAATTACGAAGGAATAATGAAAAAACAAAATATAACTATATTCCTTAATATTTTTTTAAAAAATGTATATTTTGTTAAATTTAATTAATATTTAAACCAATAGCAAAACAAATTTTAAAAAATTTAACACATTTGTCTGTAACTAAACAAATCAATATAATTTACATTGAATTTTCAATCAGTACTCAAAAACTTGTAGAAAATAGTTCTATTAATGTTTTGGATTTTTTAATATTAGTTAAAACTATATTTTCAATGTACAAAATACACAAAATAAATTTTACAGTTACTATACTTAGGTTCATTGTTCGTTGGAATTCAGGATTATAAAATTATAACAAAAGTTGTATGTAATTACATAGGTTTTTTTATGAAAATGATTTATATATTTCCTATTTACTGACATTTAATATTATATTTCATCCACTTATATTTACGTTTGTAAGTCTTACTATAACAGATGTCTAAGGACTTTGTATTATTGTTTTTTATTAAATCTTGCTCCTCTTTCTTTAGAGCAGATAAGATTTTATTATGCTATTTATATTTTAATATGTAGAAGATAAGCCATTAGCTGGGATGTTATTTTCTCAGTTAAGTACAAGAAGTATAATAGCATATAACGATGTTTTCAGGCGAATGTAGTTTTTAATTCAACAAAAATCACGGACACTTGCATAGTTTTGGCAATATGATTAAAGTCAAACATTAAATTGCGTCCATTGTATTTAAAATTAAATTAATTTTTAAAACATCAGTACTTTGTATTTTACAAAAAAAAACGATCAAAAGAACATGATATTAAGATAGAAAGAAAATTTAAAGCGCGTTATTTACCAGTTGAAATTGATGAGAACTTTTTTGTCATTACTTGTGTTTTAAATTGTATTGTACAAAGATATTACTATAGAATTACTCTTAGAGTTTTTAAATTTCGACCTCCTGAAACACAGTACATTATTTTAAAACTGAAAATTCATTATATTCTTTCATTAAAGTTTGCCTAATTAAGTATGTTAATTTGAAGTAATGGGAGCGGTATAAAATACTTTGACAATGTTTAAGTCTACCGGAATCTTTCTTGTAAAAATAAATTCCTTTAGCATGAGGTTAAATAAAGAGTCCAGTTAATAACCTTTATTTTTTAAGACTTTACATCGATATTCTGTCTTCAGTAGTTTTTCACAATAATTTTCTCATTTTATGTATCAAAATGCCTCTAAGTATAGATTTATCGATTAAAAATAATCCAAATGAAAAATAGGTTAAATTTACAACATTTTATGTTTTTGGTATCTTATAGCGAGTTATTTGTATTCTTGATATCAAGTATCAATATCAAAGTATTAAGGAACAAAGCTAAGGATTGTTTAACGTTAACCTGTTTTTCATTTGTTTTATTGCAATAATATTAGTACAATAATAAGTTAAGTGTATTACAATATTATGCACTATGATTGTAGTTCCTAAAGGCTTATAAAAGATCATTTAAATAATTTCATTTAAAGTCTTGTGTTATTGCATAGTAACGGTGAAGCAAATTTCACCCATAGACTCTGTATACATTTTTCAAATCCTTCATTTGGAATTAAACCTGAAAACTCTTCCAGGAAACGGATTAACTTTATCAGTTAATGAATGGTTTAGTTTCCACTGAGAGTTTAACTAGCTCTAGTGGAAATAATTTAAGGGAATAGATCTCTGTAATCACATTTAAAATAGAAAAATAGGATGTTTTATATTTATTTAAGTTTGAAGAGATTTAACGAAGAATGTATTCATAAAATTTCCTGCTGTATGTTATCTTATGTAGTGTTCTTAAAACATAAATTTCACTTAAAAAAAATTAGTTTGCAGTTTGTGAAGAAATTGATTTAAATACAGATCTAAATTTTTGTTGCTCAGCCCCATATAATGAAACTTTATTCTGGGCACTGATGTAATATGGGAATTATTTTATTTGCTTTGTCATTGAATAAAACATACGTTTTTTGTTCAGTATTTTTATGAATTCGGTGGAAACTTAGTAACTTTATTAAGAAGTTTTGTAATAGTCTAAGGTAGAGGTCTCCAAGCTACAGTCCTGAATGGGTTGTGTGGGGCCCACAAACATCGTGATATCACAACACAACAACTCAGTGACCAAGAGCAAAGGAGAAATTTTTTCAGCTAATCAGTACACTAATGCACTACTTTATTGAAAATTTAAGCATTTTATGTTTTATTAAACTTCAATTTTAAAAGTAGCAATTTTCCAACAAAAGTGTTTTTATTGTTTCATGTCTTCCAAGTTCTTCTTTTATTACATCACAGCTACCCCTTTTATATAATGTCATAAAAAGTGCCTTAGGATTATTCAAATATAAGGATTGTGTATAGTTTTTTGTAACGTAATCATAATAAAATATTGGTTAATATGTGTTGCGTTTAACTTATTGACTTAAAACTGTGAAGATTTTCACTTTTGTATGTAAATAATGATGCATAACTAAAAATAATGAATTCAAATTAGTGACTAAGACAATAAAAAATAGCATTTTTTAGCCTTTTTAAAAAAGAACAAAACTGAAAAGAAGGCACTGCAAAGTCAAGGCACTGATCTGTGTTCCCTCTTATGTTCCTGTCCCCATTTATGGCATACGCCGACTGGAGTTGAAATTTTTGTATTTAAATTTAAATCAATTATATTTGTGGTTTTTAATTTTCAAATTATTTAATTTTTGTTGAATCGACGATTGAATATTATTCACTATTTACTTTAATTTAAAAATCTGTGTCGCTAGCTTAAATACCAGATCTTTCCAATTTTCATTATACCAATTTGGCTTGGCCGACTTTTGTGTTCATTCCCCCCCTGCATACACTTAGATAAAGAATGCAAATATGACTGGCCATTAAGATTTTTTACATAGAGTAAGGCAGAAATACATAGAACTACAGGACACAAAGTAACAATTCATTTTATTTTGTTTAAAACATTATACAAAAATACTTACATAACATCACTAAACATTGCATGATCATCACAAGTATTTAAGTGGTTCATTCACTGTAAATGTAAATGAAAACATTTAAATATATTACATTCTATATGTTAAATGCATTTAAGTAAATATTCAAATTTTTATAAAAACAATGTATCCTACTTTTAATATTAAGTAAATAATAATAGTTATTAAATGAAAGTGGTATTTTTTTCAAATTAAGGAGAATAGTTACAAACAAAATATAATTCTTACTGTTATAACAAAACAATATAACTTCAAAAATTAAATTCAATAGAGTTTATGTATGTTAATCCAACACGTAAGCCTAAAGGTACATTTAACATTACGATTATAGAATTTTTTTTTTTAATCACATTTAACACTTTTTACAGACAGTAAGATAAATTGGAACTGATTTTATTAATCAATCAATCATTAGGCCAGGTTGTTGAACCAACAAATAATAAATGTTTTTACACTTAAAAAAAATATCTACTCCTCCAACATCTAACCTAACATTTATAAATCTGTAAATGAAGTTTGCATATTTATATCACACCAAATAACAGTAGGGAAATGTCTCCATTAATTATAACACAATATATTTTTAGAATAAATTTATAAAGTGAATATCTGTGTGTTTTCCTATTTAATTTAATTTCTACACTGTGAGTTTGACTAAAGGTTAGGTTATGTAAGATTTACTCGCTGATTTCTTAACATCATCTGTTAATATACACAGTAATGAATTATTGTATTAACACAAATTAAAAGTGTAATTTGATTATCTTACAATTTTCAATAAAAATTAAATTTGTGTGCATTGTATGAACAGTGATTTACTACATGTCTACTATTTGTATAGCACGTTGGACAGTAATGGGTATAATAAATTGTTTTTCTTTAGTGTATAAGTATCGCAGTCCCCATTCAGATACTAGTTTTATGTACAAAAAATATGTTACTTCTGGTAATACTTATCAGTTTGTTATAAAAATATGTTGTTTTTCATTAATTTAATGACATTTGGCCACAACATCTACGCTTGGTTTATTATAGTTAAGAATAATTATTTTATCCTTCCATAGTAAATACAAATAAAGCTTTCAAAAACTTATAGTTACTTACAAGGTACAAAAAAATATTTAAGTACTATTTCTTAAGTACTTTTTACAAGTGAAATTTTCAAAAAAAAAAACATTTTTAAATAAAATTAATACACCAAACGTTCATTAATTTGAGGTGACTCTGGACTTTTTGTTAGTACAATAAAACCTTGTTCATCCAAAGTTAATAAGACCCAAAACATTTTTTATAAATTAAAGTTGCACTTTTTTAACATTTAAAATAATTCACAATCCTTATTGGGGGGAGGGCAAAGTCTTATCAGGCAAATAAACATTTGAAAAGATTTTGTTTAAAAAAAGTAACTAATTTCTAACAAAAGCACAGAACTCTTGATTCAGCAAGCAGAAAAAAAAACAACTAAATCACATAACAGCTGTCGGATGAGAAAATCAAAGACTTTTGATAAGAATTACAGAGAACTATAAAAAATGTAAAAATAAATTCACCAGTGAATGTAAGAAAAAAAAAGAAATGCTTAGAGAACTTCTTGGAGAAATGTTAGAGTGATTTATTATTATAATAGAAATAAAACTGAAGAATTAAAAGATTTATTTAGTCAAGGGTACTAGTAGTACAGCTAAATTGCAACTTTTCGAACATCAGCAGAAAAATCCTCATTTTCTCATGTATTTTAGGTCTCATTTTCTTTTATATTTTGCTTTTATTTTTTTTTTGTATTAGCCTAATAATAACACATAAATTATTTATAAACAATATCATACACAATAAATGTACATACATTTGAATAATAAATTAAGTATACAATGGTAGAATTAATGTGTTCCTTAGTTTATATATCACTGCTTTTCAGCGTATTTGGCCTACAGTATTTCATGACCTTATTAATTTTATATTACAATAGATTAACATCAGAACTAGAGTAATATAAAATATTTCGTTGAGCCCCTATTGTTTGTAAAGCCTTAATATGAATTTACCAACAAATACTATTTACCTTTAACTCGTACGAAAGACGTTAAAGTTAATCACTACTTAAATAAATTTACGCTATGTATTTAACGGTGGTTTTCTCTTGGATGATACATAACCGTAGATCAGTTCAGAGGTCCAAAGTACAATGGTAGTAAGTGTAAGTAGATTCATTATATAGATACAATAGTTGTAGTCTCCTGTTGCATCCCGAACATAACCTGAAACATAAGAAGTAATTAGATAAAGGCTTACAGAAATACAGTATTTTTTTTTAACTCACAAAATTTTTTTTTAACTTGCCATGATTAGAAAAATCATCACCATACCATTGGTTGGTATTCCCCCCCCCCATCTACTTCAGTCCAACACAAGAATCCCCACAGGGGGGTGCAGACTAGCTGACCTATTGAGAGGATTTAGACATCCCTCACGGTACCTGAGTCTAACACACACTTACACTTACAACACTACACTTATAACTTAACACTTTACACTCATACTTACATTTAGGGATATTTAATAGCCTCAATGTACTTTTCGCCTTAAAATAAAAAAAAAAAAAAATAATACCTTGCAAGCGTTTTATTTGTAATTAATGTATTGGGAATGAAATTCCTTTTTGTAAATTGTGTTTGTTTATTACGCAGATGAAAACTGATCAGGCCAACCTAGTGATCTGACTAAACAATTAAGAAGACCTAGACAACAAATGTGGATGCCTCAAATTTTCAGTTGCATTGTGTCAATTCACGATAATGCCTCACATTCAGCTGTGTCAAAAAACAGGCAATAAAACAATTTTTATATCAGTATGGTCGGAATGTTCTTGATATTTGCCCAATAGGTCAGATTTTTTAAATAATGGAAAAAACTATGATTTGCACATTTCTTCAATAACCTGATAGTAACTGAGTTATGTAAAAGGCATAGAAAATTTGTGGAAAATTACGCTAACTCTTTTAACTTAAACAGAGAGAAATAGGTATTGCAAAGAGTGTAAAAAAAGTTTTGTTTTCATACTTCAACTAAAATACTGTCAGAGAGAAAACACTGCTTCCTGAATAACTTCTGGCTTTGGGATCTGTTTAGTTTACATTTAGTGTTTCCACTCGTCTAGATTTTGTCAAACATGACTGGATATCAAGTGTTAAAACTTGTACACAGACAGAATAATAATAATTTCAGTAATAATTTCAATCTTAATTTCATATAACAAAGAAAAAAATACAATTTTATTGTACAGCTTACACTGAATAAAACATCTTTAAATAATATTTAATGCTTTGGTCAGTGCAGAGTCATATGATGGCTAGAGCTGAGATCAGGGTGAGTTAACAAATAAACATCCAAACTGTCAAAATGGAGTAAAAAAATTTCTTTAATCAATCAAAACATTTATTTTACTGTAAAAATGAAAAATAATTTGTTTTAGTATATTTACTTTGTGTGAAAATCTTGAAACATCATGGATATACACACAGTGCAACACTACAACTGTGAACATTCAAAGGAAGTATCTTTTATTTCTTGTTCCTTTGTTTTCGTTTTCTAACAAACATAACACTTCCTTTGAATTTTTCTTTTCTGTTCTCTACTTGTTAGTAGAGGTTGAATGAATGACGTTCTGTGAACTGCAACGAATGTCTATCGGTATTCGGTAGTGTGACTGTGTCGAAGAACCTGATCTTCTTTAGGCATGTAATGTACTTCTACAATATGATTAATCAGATTGTGATTCTTTTTTACTAATACGTAAATTGAACACGTGATTTGCATTTAACACAACAATTTCAAGTAAATGTAAATTGTAACAAAAAGTGATAATAACAAAACTATAACCAAATAAATAACAAAAACTTTAAAAAAAATAACCACAATATTGAAATAAACTCTTTTACTAATTAATACATGTTTGACGTGAAATACTGCCAAAAGGATAATAACTAGTGCCAATATTTCACATGTCAAACTATACTTACACTACAAGTCCAACCCATTTTCCAAGAATGCCCAATTGTCATTCAACAATGAGTATGAAATGGTGAATTAGCGAGAAAATTTATTTTATTAGCAATAAATTGTACCAATGGAAACAGGGTTATAGAATAACATCATATAATCATCTTTTATTCCATTTACACAATAATTGCAACATGTAAATATAAAAAATAACCAAGACATCACATGACATCCATACTCGTTAATGTTATATGTATGAATGACATCTTCCGATGTCCTTACTCATATTTGTACTTTTAATGCACTCTTAAAAGGGTTAAGTAGTTGTGAATAATTTTCATCAGTGTTTAAATTAAAAAGGCTATTTGTATTAAAAAAAGCAATACGACTTGTGGCTGGCATGAACCAGTTGGAGACTTGTCTTTAGGCAGCTGGGAGTACTGACACTATCCAGTTAATATATTATGGAAACAATCTTGAATAAGAAATATAAGTGTCGTACTACTCTGAGTATGGATGTATATGATTACAGTACTCAATTAGACTACTTACGATTAGGCCAACACATTCTTTGTAAGATTAAAAAACTACCCTCCCAAGCCGGGTTGGTATTACTGAATAAACTCCCAGTTAAAATAAAAAACATTCAAGAGTACGATGGTTTTAAAAAAATGTTAGCTTTTATTGTCCATTTTATGCTATTCTGTGGAGGAGTTCATCAGATGTAAATGGTGAATAGTGGTACATTGCTGCATTGCAAGGCCTGGTCATTTTAGGAAATAGTATTAAATAATTTTATATTTATGTTAGTTGATAATGTTAGGTATTGCCAATAATAATTGGTTCTTGTGGAAATAGTACAGATTTAAAACTGTTAGGCCTATATATTATTATTTGTAATTATTCTTTTGATTTTACAGTGTTCCAATAATTATCAACCCGTTATGGTTTTTGCTTTCAATAAATGTAATTTTGATGTTTAGAATGCAATAATTGTATTGTCTGCAGTATAAATAAGTAGATTTAACTTAGTAAAGTATTGATTTTAACAGTTCGACCTATGTTGTTTGCTGAATCCTGTCTAGGTTTCAGTATAAATACAAGGTACCCCACAAAAAAGGTGCACACTTTTTTGATTTTCATTCACATTTTTGAATTAACTGCCTCCTTAATTGATTCTTTTGAAAATTTACGTACTTTTAATAAAGTTACCAAATTTTTCTGTGAAAAGTTTCAAAACACTGGTACTTACAGAAACAAAGTTGCAGCAGCAACACCATTATTATATTTTAAAAAACCAAACTTAGCCGTACCTATGATAGGTCCAATCAAAAATAAACACAGTCCATTGATGAGAGCTTGAAGCCCTGACGCAGCTGCTAATTTTTCAATTGGCACATAGTTAGGAAGTACAAGCGTCATATAGACTGTCCTCAATCCCTTAGCAATGCCCAGACATATGGCAACAATGAAGGTTGCTTGGTAAGTTTCTACGAGTGTCAACGCTGAAAAACAGAAAGAAAGTATACTTACAAAATTTTATTTAGTTTAATTGTATAACTTGGTGATACTGTGATTGTTAAAATTTAGACACCTCAGAACAAATTTTGTTCCTACACATATTTTTACTTGTTTTTGTACAGTAATTTAAAAATGTTACCACAAATAAGTCATTTTTGTGGCCAATTAAATAAAAAATATTCCTTTGGAGAACCTGTAAACATTTTTAAGAAAAATTTCCGAGGAATTTTCAGGGATTCCGAGTAAATGGTGCAAAATTTGTATTATGTCCGATGATTTAAATCATTTCACTCACATTACAAAAAAAAAAAAAACAATAAAAGTGATGAACACATATGTTTATATCCATTTGACAATAGAGAAAAGGTTAATAAAAACTGAAGGCAAATTCTCAAAATCAGTTTTATAATTTGTTAAAGTGCATGACATAATAAGCACATAAGGTCATAAACATAAAATAAGGTTGGGATAAAATTTATGTAAAAAATAAAAATTTTATAATAAGGTGGGCACAATAAATCTGTTTTACCATAGTTGAATGAATAAGCAGGCAGACAATTATCATTCCAAAAAAATGTTTAAGCACAAGTTTCAAAAGAACGTACTGAGAGTCTGCACACACCTTGTTTAAAACATTAACAAGAATGGATCAGCTGACGTTGTCTACACTGCTACAAAACACACTGTAATGCTTGTCATATACAATTTAAAAACTCTTTTTCAAGCATATTTGATGTTCAAACACAAAAATTTGTTGAAAAATGACTTTTGAACTGAATTCCATGTACTTTTACCTTCACTGCAAAAGGGCGAGCGACATATAAAAGAAGCCATCTAAAGTTCTTTAGTGTATTCAAAATATCTTCTTTTTTTGCTTAGGTCCTTTAATACAAAAATTATTTACAATTTTGAAAAATCCTGTTTGTTTTGATCCAAAAAATTTATAATTTTTTTGAGATTTTTCTAACCTATCATTCAAAATTGGATATCATTTATTATAAAAAGTGGGGTACACACAGACAAATTTATAATTATCGCTGGCTTTGCCTATGGAATATTTGTTTTTACTCTGGAGACATAAGACAACAACATAAAAAGTCTGAATTTTAGATTCATAAAACTGTTTTTTCCCTGCCAATTAATACATTTCTAATACTTACAATATCTGGTTAGTAGAAGAAACACCAAAGCGCATAGATATAAGTGTTTGGCTGACCAATTCAGCCTATTTCCAATAAAAGGGGAGAAGAATCTTGAAATAATGTCCGCAGTTCCAATAATGGACATGAAAAATGCCGTATTTTTTATGTCAAATCCTCTGTCGCCCAGAATGAAAGGTGTCATCAAAGAGAAGTTGTATTCTCCTGTTATTGCAAAAGAAAGTCCAATGCTAATGGACACATATCCGGGGTCTCTGAAGAGGTCCAAATCAAAGAATTTTACTATTTTTTGCCAGCAAGTCACCTTCTTAGTGCTCAGCGATTTGGTTGAACTACAAAAAAAAAAAAAAAACGAGAATAATAAGTTTCATACAAACTCCTTGTGTAAGAGGAAGGCTACATATAATATGTATCAAAATAATTTATTATTAGTTACACAGATATGATTATTCGGCTTAATTTGGACTGACGACATGTGAAATGAAGGACAATGTAAAATTCTGAGGAGGTGAGAGTGATTTGGAAAAGTGAGGGGAAAGCCTCTAAATAAAAAGTTTTGTATAATATGTTGTTGTTTTCCAGTTTTGTATAATATAAATTTCAATAACTTGTTTTATTATCATTAGTTTTTAATAACCTAACAATAGTTCTCTGTGTAACCAGTGAACAAAATGGCCCTTTTTTAAACGAGAGAAAAATGTTTGTGCCGAGTGCGGAAATTTTCTTGTGTTGAAAAAATTCTGCACACAAATTGCACATAAAATTTGTTCTACAGTAATTACTAATTGAATAATACAAATTTGTTGACTAAGCATACTGATGGTAAGCCCTATATAGAATAAAAAAGGTATTTATTTTTTTTACAGTATAGTGCAAAAATAAAATTATATATGGAATGTGAAATTAGAAATAAAAATAAAATACTATACTTTAGCTGATTATTTTTAAATCAATAGATCTAATATGCTAAAAAATGTTAATATGAAACAAACAGAACACTTCTAGCTCACTCCATTTGTCATTTTATATGAGTGATCAATTTATCATATATGGTTCAAACAAACCAAAAACCCAATTACACTTTATGATTACAAGCTCAAATTATTGCAAAAACTCTAAGAAAATATATGTTTATGATTATTTTTTATTAGTTCCAAAATCAGGTTGATCTGAAGGTCAATATTGGAAATCTGAGTTAAAAACTTTACAAGTTTCAACTGTAAAATATTCAGTTTTATTCTACAAATAATACAGAATGTCAAAAATTTTAAAGGTTAAAAATAATCAGGATTGTAATGTAATAATGTTACTGCAGTACTGAGAAAATATTTTATGGGAAAAGCTTTTGCTTAATGATAAAAAGTAAAATGAAACTCGCTGTACACATATATATTTATAGTCACCACTAAAATAAAACACTTAATACTAATAATATTGTTTGGTTAATACTAATAATATTGATTTAATGTTTATTAAATCACGAGAAATAAATTAACAGAAGGTATGGCAAAGAGGACTATGAAATACAGCACTTGGTGGTTGGTGTGGCTAAGACACCAGTCAGTCTGCTATGACTCTGAACTAAGCATCTCAAGGAAGTCAGTTCCAGCTGCAGTTCCTTTACCATTAATGTTTTTTTTTTGTTGTTATTTTAAGGCGAAAAGTACAATGAGGCTATTATTGCCTCCCTAAATGTAAGTGTGAGTGTAAAATGTTAAAGTCGTAAGTGTAGTGTTTAAGTGTAAGTGTGTGTTAGACTCGGGTACCGTGAGGGACGTCTAAATCCTCTCAATAGGTGTAGCTGCCTGCATCCCTCTGCAGGGTTTACCATTAATCCACCATACTCATTTGTCTAACTGGCATAAAGTATGGATGTTAAACAAATAAATGTGCAATGATGTCCAACTTAGGTTTACTGTTGATCTGGACAACTGTCATATGACAAAGGTCTAATTCAGGGAATGAAAAATGACCCTTATAACAGTTTAGGTTTCAGATAAAGGAGTAAACATTTTAAAGTGTTTTCATTTTGTTAAATTACTTTTAAGGAGATGTGTAAGTATACAGATAACATTGTGCTGTGCTACACACATAAACATTGTGCTGATTTAACACAAACAAGCCTTTGATTGATGGGTGATTGGGTTTGTAGGGCAATAACTTACAGGATATTTCTTAGTTATCTGTTCTCAGAATGCCCACTCCTATTCCCTTTTCTGTTATCGTACCTAATTTTATTTAGTGTGTCACCAATTCTTTTACTGTGTATTTAATATATTAGCCTGTTAAGAAATTTAAACAATTATTATAACAGAACCTTATATATTAGGAGAGCCTGATAATTTTTCACCAGCCAATTCACTAATACTCAACCCATATTAAACCAGAATAGACAACCTATTGGCATACACAATCTTGTTCAATAATATCTTATGTACTTTTGATTTTTAAATTTACCAAAACGTTAAGTGTTTTGTGTGTAAGTTTCAAATTGTTTAAATCCTGTTTAAAATTTTGTTTTAATATTAATTAAATTGGTGCTTGTGGTAGTGGAAGTGAAAGATAAAATTACTGAACTAAAAAAAAGCTACATCATGAACTAAAAAAATATGCATATTGATACTGTGTGTATATAGTATATTACATTTGTATGAATTTAGCTAAAATAAAGTGTAACTTCTGCTCTGTGAATTTTCTTCATTCTTCACCTTTGACATATTAATATTGAGTACTTAATTATTTTTTTCTATGAAACAAAATGTTTTCCATAAGCCTACATTGTAAACACTGATACCCACAGCAGTCTTACTCAGATAACAGTCTAAGTTCTGGAACAAATTAAGACAGTTAGCAGGGGTACCACTGTATATGAAATGTTATTTATTATTTTTATGAACAAGATATAACTTTTAAACAATGTTTCTTTTGTAATCAGGTTACTTTAGAGTTGGGATTCAGCACACAGATGCTGACCACAACAGTCATGTAGAAGCTAAACTTTTACATGAACACTCAGGGGAACTGGGAAAAATTGAAAAAGGAAGAGATCCTTAACTGCTGCAGAGTAACTTCAAATGATAAACTCTATGGGTAAATGTATTAACCCAATCACAAACTATCATGACAAATGGACCTGGCGAAAGTCTTGAGCTTTGTTTCTACATGACATGGAGCTTTCAAGAAACATTTAAGTGGTGTTTTCTCTCACCAACATAGCTTAAGAAAACCTGAAATGCAGATTATGCACCCAGCACACTGAACTTCATATTTGTCCCAAGGTTTCAATTTATCGTGTTTGCACTTTTTATCATGAAAACTTATCGTGAAAATTATACAATTCTAAAAAGAGATTTCTTCATACTTTTCTTTTAGTTCATGAATTACAAGTTGAACTTTTATAAATTAAACTTTTCAAGTTGAAAATATTTGGGAAAGTAAAGCATACAAGAAATTGGTGTTTGATTGAAGTATTTGATAAATTTTAATATACATCCCAAAGTATTATATACAGTTCAGATGTGTGGGGCCTAACAGTATTTTTTGAGTTTGACAGAAATGCTTACTCAACAAAATGTGAAATTTTTTCATGAAACTTTCATGAATTACAAGTTGTTAAACTTTTCAAGTTGATAATACTTGGGGAAAGTAAAGCATACAAAAAATTTGTGTTTGAAGTATTTGATAAATTTTAATGTATTACTCTCAGCTCAAAGTATAAAGCTCTTTTAATGTATAAAGCTCAAAGTATTACATACAGTTCAGCTGTCTGGAGCCTAACAGTATTTTTTGGGTTTAACAGAAATACCTAGAAAATAAATAAAAAGTGCCTATTCTTAATAATAAATTAGTAAAAATAATTTACTACATAATATGATGATACTTTTTTAATCTTTGACAAGTTAATTAGTTATGTAAATATATAATTATGTCACCTTTTGGTTATTTCTTCTTCTTCTTTTATTTCGTCCCGAAGCAAAGTATTCAATTCCTCGCTGTCCTTTGTTAATTTATTTGTACTGTTTAGTTTAACATCTTTATGGTTGTTAACAGCACCATCATTTAGTAGTTTTATCGAATTTAAAGATGTCCTGGAACTACTCCACCAAGAACTGTCCGGCTTGACTATATCGTTGGCAACGCTGAGAGAAAGTTTAGATCCAGATACAGACGTAGACCCATGACAAGTTCTTCTAGCTTGCTAACAAAAAAAGCAATATCATTTCAGATTGTCTAAAGCATTGTAATCAGGGCCGAATTTACTATTAGCCTTTCTTATGAGAACATTTTTGGAGTTATCATTTTTTAATTCATTTTTTACATTTAATAGCTATTATTATTAGTTTACATATTAATATCTAAAATTATATTAAGAAAGAGACTCTTAACCATAGAGAGTAATCACAGATGGTAAGCTTTATGAGCCACTGTATCAACCCAATAATAAACTATTATGGCAAAAGGAAACCACAGATAAATCTTGAGCATCGCAACATACATAACAATTTTCACTATTGCAACCTAGCCACCGGACCACATATTTAAATAATTAGGATTATGACCTATTTTGTGTTTAGTGGTCTATTTACTCACTTCATAAAGGCTACCACGGTTTCGAAACCTTACTGTTTCATCTTCAGGCTGTAATACTAAATGTCAAATCAGTCTGTTGAGGTTGTCATAAAGTTAAACAAAACATTGAAACCACACATCACAAACACTAAACAGAATTACACGATTAAAATACACATGATGAAATTTGGTTTGGCCAAACGATACGTGTAACTCATATGTCATTATATTCCGGACTGCCCCGCAAACATAGCAATTAACATTCTACAAAACACAGTAAAACGTTTCAGTCATGTTTTGATATTAGAAGCATGTTGCATGAATTTAGATATTGACACATACTGTCAGGGCCGGACTGGACCAAAAAAAGGTGCCAACCTTAACTCTACACTAAAAAACAACACATATTACATGAAACTTTACAATAAATACTCCATTGGGAGCACACCATGGAGTTTCGGAACTGACTGATTCACCAGAACCGCAAGTAATGTTCAGTTGTAGGGCTTGTCTTTATTTAAGAGTGAGTTCTAAAGATGGAATCTTAGTCCTGAAATGCGTCAATAACATTATGTAAGTAAATAAAGTCTATAGGGTTAAATAGATTGAATTTATAAAAAATCAGGAACATGGATGTATTATTAAAATGAAGTTATTTATCTGGATAATTATTACAGGCTGTGATATATTTTTTGACTTCCAAAAATTTACTAATTTTATCCACAACAGAAAAGTATAACAAAATTGTCTTTAAAACCAAAAATAGAAATATAATTCACAAACTAGAAAAATTATCTTCATAGCTAGTGCACACTTGAAATTTATTTGCAGCTAGTTGCATCTGTGAAAGAATATTACAATTCTGTACACATATTCTGAAACTTTAAAGAGTAACATTAATGAATACTTCTACTGACAAAGACACTTATTCAGTTTAACAGAGGTCACTGAGGCAGATCGTTGCCATGATCACCAGACACGGCCACATCCGGAACCATTTACATAAGGTGGGATTGTTACAAATCTCGCCTGAGTGTTGTTTGTGTGGGCGGGGTGTTGAAACTGCAGCACACATACTCCTTGATTGCAAGGTCATGGAGGCCAAAAGAAGGAGGCTCTTTGGACCTCAGCAACCAGATCAGGAATTCAACCAGGACACCTTATACAAGATTCTGGAGCTCGTTAAGGGCACTGGAGTCAGTTTAAGGTGAAGTGATAGGGGTATACAAAAAGCTTTTTAGCTGACGGGCCACAGAGCCACTGTTAATCCCCACAAGAAAAAAAAATGAATACTTCACTTCTATAAATCTCTCTTTTGCATTACCATCAGAAGAAATAGACATCCTCCTCGGTACAAGGGCTCCTTCCGCTTCAAACACCGACTGCGTATCGTCCATTACATTATTCTCAATCGATTTGTCTACATTTCCTTCGACATCTGTAATCAAATGTATAAAAAGTATTAAAATTTAATTACTTTTTTTTTTTTTTTTTTTTTTTTTTTTTTTTTTTTTTTTTTTTTTATTCACTACAATCTGTCACATATTGGGGGACATTAAGTAGTA
Source organism: Callitettix versicolor (assembly GCA_022606455.1). NCBI lineage: Eukaryota > Metazoa > Arthropoda > Insecta > Hemiptera > Cercopidae > Callitettix > Callitettix versicolor. The sequence continues at coordinate 45,320,504 of CM040189.1, forward strand.
GGTAGGTCGGGACTTGTCATGACATGCTCGGAATGCGACTAGGGTCACATCCTACTTTACTTTATTATTTAAGTATGTCTTGGGGCATTTTCCGTTTAAGTCGACGAGTTGCGCGAAGTTTCCTCCATCAAGACTTTCGCTAGGCGATTTGGGTGGTTTATGATCCTTTCTTTGTAGGTTTTCGTATGACGAATTTCTTGTTTGACTGTATATACTTGAAGGTCGTGATGCAGCTGTTCGCTTGTCACGTACCATGGAGCGTCCGGTTACCATTCGTAGCATTTTATTCTGGAATCTCTGCAAGATTTCAATGTTGGAATGAGAGGCGGTCCCCACAATTGGATACCATAGGTCCAGATTGGTTTAAGCATAACATTGTAAAGAAGAAGTTTGTTGCCCATTGACAGTTGCGAACGGCGACCAATTAACCAATAGTACTTCCGTATTTGCAGTCCCAGCTGTTTGCGTTTGGTAAAGATGTGCTTCTGCCATGTAAGTCGCTTGTCCAGGTGTAAACCCAAGTATCTGACATGATCTGCTCGTGGAATTTCGACGTTATTAAGCGCTGCTGGTGGGCATATACCCTTTTTAAGGTGAAGGTGACATTTATTGACTTCGCTTTCATTAGCCTTGATTCGCCACTTCTTGAGCCATGTTGAAATCTCGCTTATTCCTTTTTGTAGGATTTTTGACGCCTCTATTGGATCCTCGTGAGAGGACAAAATTGCGTGTGTCGTCGGCAAAGGTTCCAGTTGTTACACAGTCTGACGTTGGTAGGTCAGGCGTGTAAATCAGATAGAGAAGCGGTCCCAGGACGCTACCTTGGGGAACTCCCGCGTTAATATTGCAAAGACCCGAGAAAGCCTCTCCGTGATTCACCAAGAAATATCTATTCTCTAAGAAGGATTTGAGGATCTTATAAGTGTTGCTGGGGAAGAACGATTTTATTTTAAATAATAATCCATCATGCCATACTCTGTCGAAGGCCTGCGATATATCAAGAAAGACACTCGCGCAATACCTTTTAGATTCAAAAGACTTGTCTATTTCGCCTATTAACCTGTGCACTTGGTCAACAGTCGCGTGTTTTTGACTTAAATCCAAACTGGTGGTCGGGTATCAGTCCATGCTGTTCCACTAATGGCATAATACGTTGTAGTATTAATGTTTCGAGTATCTTTGATGGTATAGGTAACAGGCTTATTGGTCGATATGATTTTGGATCCTCAGGCTTTTTATCTGGTTTTAATAACATAATTATTTGTGCAGTTTTCCACTGTGGTGGAATAAATTGGAGTCTAACTATAGCGTTATAAATAGCTGTAATCATTGTTATTCCAGAGTCAGGTAGCTCTTGCAAAATTTTATTTGTAATGAGGTCATATCCTGGAGATTTCTTTGATTTTGCCTTTTGTATTACTCTTCTGACCTCTTTCGTTGTGAATTTCATTGACGTAATGTCCTCCGCTTCTATTTCTTTCAGGTATTCGGTTACTTTCTCTCGTGGTCTGCTGGGCCTTCATAGGGATGAGGCTGGAAAACATTTGATAGATGCTCAGCAAACGTGTAAGCTTTCTCTTGGTCACTACGCGCCCAACAATTGTCCGCTTTTCTCAATGGCGGGAAATTGTTGTAGGTCGCTTGATGTTTCTTGTTGCTTTCCATAAGGAGTAGTCAGTAGCTGAAGTGGCATCAAGATCCTTGAGATATGTCTGAAAACTAGCGCTTTCGATCTTGATCAAGGATTTGCTTAAGTTTTTTTATTTTATGGTTCAATAATTTTTTTGTATCAGGGCACCTGTTTTGCTGCCACAGTTTACGAAGATCCCTTTTGCACCAATCTCATTCAGGATACTTGGAGGAATACTTTGCCCAGCCGGTCTATGTTGTTGGACTATTGGAGTTGAATCCTGCCGCACTCTGGATACTTGTGGTGAAAAATTCAACAGCATTCATAATGTCATTTTCCGCTTCAAGTGCGATTTCTGCGCTAAAAGCCTCGTCTACCAGAATACTAAACATGTCCCATTTGGTTTTATTACTGTGCAGTGTACACTTTTAGTTGTCTCTCTAACTTTCACCCCAATTTCCACCAGAATAGGAGAGTGATCCGATGATAGCTCCCAGCAACCACAGCAAGATATGCTGTCCCCTGGTACACCTTTGGTGATGCAAAAGTCAATAATGTCTGGTATCTTTGCTGGGTCAGACGGCCAGTATGTAGGTTGTCCTGTTGAAATTACGCTCATCGCCTCCTGCCTGTACGCTCTTAAAAGTTCATGGCCTCTAGGAAGAGTAAGCCTGGAGCCCCAAAATGTATGTTTGGCATTATAATCACCTCCCGCAATGAAACGATTGCCAAGATATTTGAAGTAGTCATCGAACTGTGCCTTCCTTACAGTGTGTCTTGGTGGACAGTAAAGTGACGATATTGTAATCTTGCTTATCCAGTCATACACAACAACACTCGTGGCTTGGATGCAGTCCTTTTGGTATGGTTGTGCCTGATGATGTTTTATGTTAGATCTAATAAGAATGGCTGATCCACCGTGTGCTCTACCATCAGGATGCATCGTATGGTATAATGTGTAGTTGGGTATTTTGAAGAAGCTCTTAGTCGTAAAGTGAGTTTCAGAAATCAGCATAATGTCTACTTTGTTTATTTGTAAGAAAATCTTTAACTCATTAGAGTGGTTTGACAGGCCATTGGCATTCCACACGCATAGTTTTATGGATGCGAATTGGACAACTTTGACATGAGTTCAGCTAACATCTGAGTCATTGTTAGCATTTGGTTCATGAGAGCTTGTATCGAACTGTTGAAGGTACGCAAAAATTTCCACCATGTGTTGTTCAGCAGTGTTACCTTTAATTGTTTCTAGGTTTTGACCATTTTTTGCAGCTGCTACATATGACTTGCCTGAATTATTTTCAACGTTGCTTTGGCTTATTTTGGTTACATTTACTAGGTTTTTAGGCTTTCGGTTATTGGTTATCGATCTCGGATATTTTATTTTTTGCAGCTCTTTATAGACAGTGCAGCCCTTATAATTTGCAGGATGGTTACCTTCACAGAGAATACATTTTACCCTGTCTGAACGTTCTTTTCTCGGGCAGTTTGCCGTATGGTGGGGTCCAGCACATTTCACACAACTGGGTTGTCTGTGGCAGTATTTCTGCGTATGACCATATTGTTGGCAGTTGGAACATTGAGGAATTGAACGTTTTGGTCTTGGAGGTTCAATTTCTATTTGGCAGTTAAGGAGTGACCTGATGCTATAAATGTCCTTATTGTTCGGACTTGGCTGCAAGTCTATGAAAACATAGGAAGAGGTTTTTTTGTTCTGCTGTTTTTAACATTCCAAATATTGTTTGGTTTATGGTGTAACTCCTCTAAGGCTTGTTTTATTTCTTCAGTGTCGGTTGAGGGATGCATGCGTTTTAGTACTACTCTAAAGTTTTTCTCCCTTTTAGGTTGGTATGTGTAGAATTCAGTGTTTCTAATTTTGAGTTCTTTATATATAGTCGAATACGACTCGGAGGTCTTAGCCTGAATTTTGACTTTTTCCCTTGTAAAATTTTGATTTCGTAGTCGTCGGGTGCCACTTCTTCCAGCATTTTTGATAGGGGCTGGATATTACTGACCTTATCAACAAAGAAAGGTGGAGGTTTTACTACTTGACGCGTTACTTGGTCGGTAGTTTTGGCTCTTCTTCAGTAGTTTCCAGATCCGCAAAACATATTTGATGTTGGTACCGGTGCTGCCAGCCAATAACTTAGTTTGGTTTGTTTCTGGGATCGTGTCGTCATATTAGGACTACTTCTCAGTCTCTTCACGACTGTTTACTTCTTGCCAGTTTTGTGTGTCGTTTTAGCGCTTTTATGATCATACTCCTTATCGAGAGTTTCTAGGATTGCGCGTTAGTTATAGATATTTGCGACGGAATACCACTGTAGGAGTTAGATCTAGGTCTATTTGTGAAGAGTCCTTTATGGAAGACCTGCTGCGTGAGATTAGGTTTCGAGTTATTCGTTTTCAGAATTAAATTTTTAGAGCGAAATGTGCCCCCCCCAGAATCCGAGGGGCAGCCTGAACTCGGCTCAGACGGGCCGGGCTCAGGGAGGGATTCTCCACGATTCGTGGTACCCTCCTGGGGTAGATATGTTTTAAATTCCGCCATTTCATATATTGTCGCTGATCCACAGCTTTGTCTTTTCTGTCGGGGTGAGTTCCCTTAGGCCACATCTTGAAGACTAAGGCATGGCCATGCCTGCTGGTTTTGGTTCGCGCTAGGTATTTGATTTCCCTAGTACCTCCCATAACTGGGGGGCATTCCCCTATCCACCACCTGGGGACGCGGTCGATGGAAGTCCAGCAACTCCACACGACATTTAATTACTAGAAAAAATTTAATAAAATTTATGGAATTCATTAAAAGTTGATAAGTGAAAGAGTAACCTACATAAATGAAAAAAATGTAGCCTTTCAATGTTAAGAGTATTTCAGAATATTTTTCTAATCAAAAAGTTTTGCTGACAATGTGAAGATTGTAACTAATTGCACAAAATATATATTTCTTAAATTTTATATCAGTATTTCAATCTGTTTTTACATGATATTGCGGAGAAAAACATAACAGATCCTTTCATAGAAATGTTTGTATCGTATTTTATGTTTAACTGATCTAAGAAACAATTTTAGAAAGTGGTTTTCATGAGACATAAAACACCCTGTATATGCACGTTGATAATCGATGGTTAGTAAATTATCACAGTATTCATTTTTATATTTTTATAGCATCAGAATAAGCATATGATAAAAATAAAGTACAATCATAATTAATTAATTGTTTTTTATTAGTCAGTCATCAAACCAACTTAAGCTTTGGTCACTAATTCCACAGAATTTAGATGATGTTATTCATTCATATCTTTGTTAGCACTCTCACATTCACAATTTCAGTCTGATTCAATTTAAATTTGGTACAGTAATCGATTTTGGTAATAACTTGGACAAGTTTGTTACCAAGCAAAATCCGTTAACAGTTTAAAAATAAAGAACATTCCAAATTTAAGAAAGCATAACTTTTTTACCTTACATTTTGAAAATATGATTTCACTATCATAATCAGTGTTAAAATCTGCATAAATTGATTTGAATGAAGAAAATTAAGTTGACATAGATCAATGTTCATTTTTTTTTTAATTTTGAAGTTGAAAATGTTGATTATTTTGATAAAATAAAATGTTTACACAATTGTAACAGGAAAAAAAAATAAAAAAATAGAACAGCTGCTAGTAATGATTATCAGACCCACTGTGTAGCTGTTTCAAAAATTACAACTTTGTTAGCTTTTAAAGCATAACGAAATGCATAGTTTAAAAATTTCCGCAGGTTTTATACAAAACAGTCAAAAGCTCATAATAATTATCAACTGAAATTTAAACATTACAAATAAACAACGTACCAATAGGTTCTTCTTTATAATGCCATTTGATAGGGTGTAAAAGTAGAGCACCCACAATGGTGTGCAAGGATAATGCTGCTAACATCATAGAAGTGCCTCGTACTCCATAAATAGGCATTAAGAAACTGATTAAAATTGGGACAAACACAGGTCCAAGTCCAGTGATGGTCATAGCAATACCTGTAGCCATACTCCTGTTTTTTACAAAGTAGGTGTTCATGGCCAGCATGAATGCATTTGTAGACATGTTGAAACCAATCGCTGAAAATTACAAATTCATTTATTTACTTGATTTATATATTGTTAACCAAATACAAGTTATTATTAATAGAGGTTAATATTAGTATAAACAACAATATCCGAGAATTTAAACTATATGTTTTTTTGCATTTAATTGTGAAAAAATGTTTTGAAGGACTCAAACAATGTTACAGTAGTGATTTTTGAAAGAAAGAAACCATGAAAGTTGCCTTGTTTATGCGAAATAACAGTTTTATTTTATATCACATGTGATTTTTATAACTGAACTGCACAAATAAGTTAATTCAAATCTACATTCCACAATAAACCACATCACGTTGGTTAGTTAAGTTTTTTTTAAAGTTTGTATGCATTTTAACCTTGTCATTTATTATTACTGTTGTTTAAAAATGTAGTTGTTAAAAAACAAGTGATATTGCCTTCTGATATTACAGAACAAGATGGACACTGCAAAGGAATGTATATTATACATATTTACTCCACTGATTTACGAATTGGGAATATTATTGTCACGTGTATCACCTCTCATGTAACTTCAGAGCTATTTTTTTTTTTTTTTTTTTTTTTTTGTCAAGAGCTATTATTTTGTCATCAATTGCCTGTAATATAAATTTTACTTGAGTGATTTCTACAAATATTAGTAAATAGTTCTTAGTAAAATTAATGTAAGGTAAATTAAACAAAAAGCTTAAATACAATTTGAAATAAAACCTAGCAAACCATGTATGTAAAACCTAGGTAAAAGAGCCTAAGAAGTACTTACAATTTGCTTAATAATAAGACAGCCAAGAGAATAAAACAATAAACTTTATTTTAAAACCTGTTTTTCAGAAATGTTAATATTTTCAATATGTTATTTTGCTACAATAATGAATAATTAGAACACAATCGAATAATTACTTGTATTTAAATACTAAACTAGCTATTACCCGTCACGGCTTTGACCGCAATCATAATATACATTAAAGATAATAAAATGATAGTCGATTTTGAAAAGCAGAATAACTTTAATTCAGTTTAATATATATCTGTATACAATATTGTAAGATTTATGGTTTTTGGCCAATACGTATAAACTTCCGCTACTCGACACTTTAGAACAGGCAACATATAACTGACCGTGAGAGAAGCATGGAGTTCCTAAATATATTCCTGCTACTCTTAATATCTGACCCTGTCACTTTTGATCACCCGCGGAAAACATTTTTTTTAAAGAATACATGCGATTTTAAGCCAATTTTTACGGAACTATACTCACACGATGTTACTGTTTACATTGCATTGAAGATACAATGGTAGATTCCTTCTCTAATTTACCGGACATGAGCATTCTTGTTATGTACGTGTACTTATTGCTCATGAGCGATACAGAATCCGACAGGCATTACTAAGTTTTATGATTTATGTTTTATGATGTTTGTGCTTGTTAACGAAACATCGTTAAAATGACTGCTGTTATTTGTGAACTTTGCGATTTGCCTCTGTTTGAGTTTTTAGGTTAGGATTACGGTCGTGTGTCGAATTTTTTATTAATCATGGCATCTTTAAAGAATTGTATTCGTGTTCGAAGTGCGGCAATATTTGCATTATTAATAAAGAAAAATTATCGTTTTATTGAACCCTTGTAAGACGGAAGCAAAAACTGTCATCAGGTTTTCTCCACGCATCACCGTGTTAGGCCCAACAACCGTGTTAGTTAGATTATAGGCATCCTTAAAAAAAATTATAAAGGTTTTTTTTCAGGCATCACCGAGTAAGAACCAATAACCGTGTCACTTAGGTTTAGGTATTCTTTAAACAAAAAGTTTAAGTTTTTTTCACACATCACCGTGTTAGGCCCAACAGCCGTGTGACTTAGGTTATAGGTATTCTTTAAAAAAAAAGGTTTTTTTTCACGCATCACTGTTTTAGGACCAACAACTGTGTCAGTTAGGTTATGGAATATTTTTTTTTAATAAAGTTTTTTTTAACGCATTACCGTCTTAGGCTTAACAACCGTGTTAGTTAATTTATGGAGTACTTTTTTTTAAAAAATAAGGTTTTTTTCACGCATCACCGTATAGGCCCAACAACCGTGTCAGTTAGGTTTGGTAGTACTCTTTTTAAAAAAATAAATAAAGGTTGTTTTAATGCATCACCGTGTTAGGCCTAACAACCATGTTAGTTAGCTTATGGAATATTCTTAAAAAAATATATAAAGTTTTTTTCACACATCACCATGTCCAGGTCATCCAGATCCACTACATATTTACCATTTTTTCATAAAATGTAATTACAAATATATATATAAGTTATGGTATGATTTCGGGGACGTCGTTTTTTAAAAAAAACAACTTTTTTTTTATTACATAAAAAAAACAACTTTTTTTTTATTACAATAAGATTTTAATATGCACTTAAAACTTATAATAATTATTTAAGTTCTTCTCATATACATTGAGATGTGAACTGAGTGAAACCTCGACTAACACTGAGCTTCTGCTCTTTCTTCTCTAGGTACATGAAAATGCTTACTGTGTTAAAAGCTAAATTGTCAGCATTAAATATAGCTAAGTCTAACATTAAATCTAGCAAAGTTTACAATAATTGTCTATATAACTCCTCCATCCCTAAACAAAACTTCCCAGGGGTGGTTGAGTGCTGGGTTGACGTTGGTCTTTTCCCAAAAATCTTTTAAACACAATATAAATAATCACCAGGAGAAGACTTCCGAATATGATGATGGTCCAGATGCTGATTTTTCTTGTAGTAACTGAATGTTGATGAATTTTTGATATAGCGTCTAAATTAAATGATACAATTGTTTATCTTGATAAAGAATTGAATCATTGTTGGGACTGATTAAGTAGATCCCTCGAAGTGTAGTTGCTGTAGTTTCCTTTTGAGGTAAAATTGCCAAATATTGGTTCATTTCAGGAATCCATATTAAATTTTCAGGAATCTCCAATGCAGAATATTTGTAGCTATCCGTCTTGCCGGATTGTATTATAGATGTTTCACAATCAAGATTATGATTAGTTATTTGTTCCAATGAGCATAGAGATTTTGAATGAATTTTGTTCTTACAATTACTGTTTAAACCTAAGAGTTTTAACCTTACCTAACTTAGATTTAGACATTATCATATATTTTACTCTAGGAATTACAGTTATATCCTGATTCATATTTGGTTGGTACAAATAACAACTTATAAATATTATAGTCTATTTCATTTACAATAAGCAATTTCAGTAAATATACTATTTCTTTAGCTCTAATTTTACAACTTACGTCTATTACACTTTCAAATGCCCACATATTTTCTATTTTTGGCTCTAATGGTAATTTGTTATTATAGAACTGATGAATTTTTTTTATTTCACTGAACTTTTACACAATTTTTTCACTTCACTTCGGTTCGGATGTAGATGTTCACTCTACGGTTGCAAATATTCACTTTGCCGGTTGGTTGTGTTCAATTTAGTAATATACACTTATTAAATTAAACGGTTGGTCATTTGTTCGACACTTCGGTTAACAGTTGAAACTGAAGAAAAATTATATGCACTAATTTTCCCGAAGTGTCCTACCGACTGCGCCAGTTATGGTATGATTTCGGGGACGTCGTTTTTTAAAAAAACAACTTTTTTTTTATTACAATAAGATTTTAATATGCACTTAAAACTTATAATAATTATTTAAGTTCTTCTCATATACATTGAGATGTGAACTGAGTGAAACCTCGACTAACACTGAGCTTATGCTCTTTCTTCTCTAGGTACATATAGCTAAGTCTAACACTAAATCTAGCAAAGTTTACAATAATTGTCTATATAACTTATATATATAGGCTATATATATATATATATATATATATATATATATATATATATATATACTACCTTACAATTAAAGTATCCTAATAAATTGTATATGTTATATATTCTGCACTATGCGTCGAAAACATTGAAAAGTCTTAAATGAGAAATACCAGATTGTGATTATTTGATCTAATGAAACTTAAAATAACAAAACTACAAACAATAAAGCAAACCAGACTTTCACAAAGAGAAAGTACTTAAAATTATAATAGTTTTTAATGTATTGTAATCTGCACTCTGTTTTATATTTAATATTAAAAATTCAATACAAAGTAACAAATTAGTCAGTTTTGAAAAAATTTCAACTAAAATAATTGAAAATGTAACATTAAAAGCAATAATTTTGCAAAAAATAAAATACAGATTAGTATTCTTAAAATGGGATCATATCTATGTCCATCTCAGGTCCAATAAACAGTAATTAAACCTAACTACAGTTAACACATTTCACAAAACTAAATACTACATAATTATGTTGGGCTGGGTAAGTAGTATAATTACGTTTTTTAAAACGGGAATAGGCCTATGTTTATCTCAGGTACCGAAAGCCTGTTCATAAAAAATGTCATCTCAGTTGGTTCAATAGTTAAAGCGTGATTGAATAACAAACAAATAAACACACAAACATTCAGAAATATAATATATGATTAATATAATATAATAATATGATTAAGATTAAGATAAGATAAGATTACAAATGGAAGCAAAAAGTTACCATTGCACACACACACACACACACACACGAATAATACTTACAGCTTATAATCCCATAGTATATGATGAAAGTTGTGAAAGAATCAGCTGTGCTTGTTAAGAAATTTCCACAAGCTAGAAAAGCCCCTCCGGCTACAGCCACTTTACGGTACCCAAACATACGGAGTATGGGACCATTCATCAAACCTGGAAAGGAAATAACATAATTACAACATAGCCACCGGACCACATATTTAAATAATTTTTTATAATAATCTTTTATAATAATTTTTAAAATAATCTATGACCTATTTTTCCATCTAGTGGTCTTTCTTACACACCTTTTAAAGGCTCCGCGGTTTCGAAACCTTACTGTTTCATCCTCAGGCCATAATAAAAAATATCAAATCTCTCTGTTGAGGTGGTCACAAAGTTAAATAAAACACTTAAAACACACGTTACAAACACTGAACACGATTAAAATACACACGATAAAATTTGGGTTGACCGAACAATACGTGCAACTCGAATGTCGAAAGCAACCGGAATGTAACGACACATATCGTTAGGCCAACCCAAGTTTTATCGTGTGTATTTTAATCGTGTAATTGTGTTTAGTGTTTGTGACGCGTGTTTTCAATGGTTTGTTTAACTTTGTGACGACCTCTACCACAAATATTTGAAATTTTGTATCACGGCCTGAAGATGAAACAGTAAGGTTTCGAAACCCCGTCTTTACGAGGTGAATAAAAAAGATCACTAGACGGAAAAATAGGTCATAATTTTAATAGTAAAATAACAGGTTTGAATTTTCAACTTTGTTACCATAAACTGCATCAAATAGGCGGAAAATACGAAAATTAAAATTGTGAAACGCACCTGTTACTGATTTGATAAAACCAAATTTCTATTATTATTTTTTTTAAATCTTACATTCATTTAAAAATCTGTTTCCCCATCAAAATCAGCATTTTAAATTTTAGATTACATTCAAACTATGAAAATGAGCTCTTGATTACCGTCGAATTCATTTTCAAAATTTCAATTGATTTAAACAGTTTAAATGAGCGTTATAAAGATTTTGCTCTCTCTCTCACACACACACGCACACACACACACACACACACACACACACACACACACACACACACACACACACACACACACACACACACACACACACACACACACACACACACACACACACACACACACACACACACACACACACACACACACACACACACACACACACACACACACACACACACACACACACACACACACACACATAGGCCTATTTATTGAAATTTAGTTATCAAAACAGCTTTACTTAAATAAATGATTTGTTTACCTTGAATTCATCACAAAGAGTTATAGTAAAATAATAACGGCAATTGAAGATTTTAACAATCTTCAAACTAAAAAAATGGTTTAAAAAGTAATACTGTTATAATTTATGTAATTTTATCTGTTTATTAATTAAAAGAACAATGCCAATAAAGTTTAATCAATTGTACCATCGCAAAATATTTAAGGTTAGACCCAAAATAAAAAATAGTTTGAAATAATATATATATACTACAATAATTAAATAGGTAATTATAAAATTAAAAAATGTGAACAATATACTATCGTGACACACAAACACTGAAGAGGTAATTCTACTGAATTCATCAGAGTAGGGTAGGTCGACGTATCTAAACGCAAAACAACTGACTCATATTGTTTAGACTGCGAGGCTTTCCGCGAGATACGTCACGTCAATACGTCGCCATAAGTCGGTTAACGTGCCGGATTCGACTGATGCAACTATCAGTTGGAGTACGGCAGACGTATTGAAAACGTGTGAAGAAATTCTCATTGCCGATAATCGTACGATCTCTTCGAGAACCAAAAGTCAGACGTACGAAGTGCACTGGCTATGGCACGGCAACTCGACGTGCTGCGACGTACTTGACGCATCCGTCTCTTGACGGATTCAATGGAATTACCTCTGGTTTATCAGCATAAAAGGGCACAAACATAAATAGTATACATGCACTTTTAGCTAGCTATTCACAAAGCGAAGACTTGATGTGTTAAAATTGTCATAGCCTCCTGCTAACGCATTTGCTGTCGCTGTAGTTATGCCATTAGTTAACAGTGGGGGGAAGTCTTCGCTTTTGTCTGCGAAGACCTGTAACGTAGGTTACGATAAAATAGGTCCTGTAACGCTGCAATGGATAACTCGTATAATAATATTAATTTTACATTCAAAATAACGTCTTAACTGTATTTTTTATATTCAGAATAATAACGAATATGTGTACCTTTGTATTTGTATATTTAGGCATTAGAAATGTTCATTTTCTTGTCATTATTACTTGAGATTTGCAACCAGCCTAAGAAGCCTATATATATATATATATATATATATATATATATATATATATATATATATATATATATATTAGCTGTTACCCGTTGCGGCTTTGCCTGCAATTATAATGTAGGCAATAAAATTTATAGTCGATTTTCAAAATCAGAATAGGTTCATTTCATTTTAATATATTTCTATATACAATATTATACCATTTATGGCTATAAAATCATCCCATCGTCTGCATTAGCCTAAGTGTGCACAATAGTCGGACGTTAAACACCAAAAAAAAAAAAAAAAAAATATGGTTTTCGGCTAAGACATATAAATTTTTGCTACTCGATACTCTAAAACAGAGTCCTGCCATATTTTAATAAAATACAGTAGAGCCTATTATTAAAAAGTTATTATTATACAATTAAACTGGGATAGTATTTTGTTTATCTCAGGTACCTAAACCGTGTTCATACCAAATTTAATCTCAATTGGTCCAGAAGTTAAAGTGTGATTGAATAACAAACAAATAAACAAAAACAAACTTTCTGAAATATAATATGATTAGCTGTTACCCGTCACGGCTTTGCCCACAATCATAATATACATTAAAGATCATGCATCACCGTGTTAGGACCAACACCCGTGTCAGTTAGGTTATAGTGTATTTTTTTTTAATAAAGGTTTTTTTAACGCATCACCATGTTAAGCCTAACAACAGTGTTAGTTAAGTTATGGAGTACTTTTTTTAAAAAAAATAAGGTTTTTTCCTGCATCACCGTATTAGGCCCAACAACCGTGTCAGTTAAGGTTGGAGTACTCTTTAAAAAAATAAAGGTTTTTTTTCACACATCACCATGAAATGCCCAACAACCATATCAGTTAGGATATGTAGTATTCTTTAAAAAAATATAAAAAGTTTTTTTTCATACATCACCGTGTTAGGCCTAACAATCGTGTCAGTTAGGATATGTAGTATTCTTTAAAAAAATATAAAAGTTTTTTTAAGCATCACCGTATTAGGCCTAACAACCGTGTCAGTTAGGATATGTAGTATTCTTTAAAAAAATATATAAAGGTATTTTTACGCACGACCATGTCAAGCCTAACAACCGTGTCAGTTAGGTTATGGAGTTTTAAAAAAATGGGTTTGTTATCACCCAAAACCCGTGTTAGACTATTTTTTATTCTTTTACCGATCTACAACACGTTACCGATTTTCACGTGGTAGCGATTTTGAGGTTATGTTGGTAAAATTAATTTCGATTTTTATCGTACTTCTCGTGGTTTCCGCGCTTTTATAGTTTGGGTTCTTGCTTTTGAACACGTAATAAAGCGTTTTAGTAACAAAAATATCGAAAAATCCAGGTAATGCTACACTACATATTTATCATTTTTTCATAGTCTATAATGTAATTTCAGATATATATATAAAACCTTACAATTAAAGTATCCTAATAAAATTGTACATGATGTATCTTCTGCACTCTGCTTTGAAAATATTGAAAAGTCTTAATTGAGAAACACCAGATTGCGATTATTTGATCTAATGAAACTTAAAATAACAAAACTACAAACAATAAAGCAAACCAGATTTTCACAACAACAAAAAATACTTACAATTATAGTAATTTTCAACGTATCGTAATCTGCACTCTTTTTTACATTTAATATTGAAAATTCAATACAATGTAACAAATTAGTCAGTTTTGAAAAAATTTCAACTAAAATAGTTGAAAATGTAACATTAAAAGCAATAATTTTGCAATAAATAAAACACAGATTAAGATTCTTAAAATGGGATTAGATCTATATCCTTATCAGTTGCCTAAATCTCAGGTCCAGTAAACAGTAATTAAACCTAACTACAGTTAACATATGTCACAAAACTAAATACTACATAATTATGTTGGGCTAGGTAAGTAGTACAATGACGTTTTTTAAAACGGGAATAGGCCTATGTTTATCTCAGATACTTAAAGTGTGATTGAATAAAAAACAAACACACAAAGTTTCAGAAATATAATATGATTAAGATATATATATATATATATATATATATATATATATATATATATATATATTCACGGAAGGAGACAGTATCAGTCAGAAATATCTATTGAAAGAGGTTCCCCTAGAGGGACAGTACTCAGTAAGGACCCTGCATAGAGGGAAACTTACAAAAACCATGGAACTGTGGTTTGAACTGTGGTTGAAAACTCTTACTGTGCTTTGAGGGGTGCATCTATACAGGGTAGGAATTTTACCATTGAAAAACTGTGTGTAAGCTATGTACTAATGGATAAGGAAACTCCAGGATACATAGTCTACGAGTGAAAGACTCTTACAAGCACAAGACAAAGAGTATTTGGTTTCCAGAACCACAAGGACCGGTTCCTGAATGAGTTAGACAGTGGATTGCTGAAGTTCATTAAGGGAAATAGTACACAGCTGCACAATATGTACTTTCATCGCGGTGCCAGGGGGCCACTAAACCTGTAACCTCTAGCAACCAACCTAAATATATGTATACATGTATGTGTGTGTACTATATAAATATCAAACTGTATGCAGATTGTATCAAGTCTGGGTCTTACAATGATGCCTGCTCCAATAATTTATTTACCAATGGAAATTCGCTAATACTAAAAATTTGCGATCACAAAATAGGTGTAAAACGGTTGAACCGTTACAACTCATACACTTCACTAAAATTATACTTTTAATAATAATAATAATGCATTGCCCACTTAAACATTCAATGTTTACCTAATATATATCCAAACGATGAATTGAGGTTCACTATAATGCCCATATCAGTGGCCGATATATTTAGTGTTGTGAGCAGATCGCGGTACAATAGTCCGAATCCTTGCAAGATTGGAATAGCGATAAGCTGAAACAAAAAGAGTTAATTACAGTTTGTAAAGTTCAGTAAGTATCTACAATTACAGTACGAGCTAACCATTTCCTACAAAATTGTTTTAAAGTTTATATATATATATAGACTATTATATACAGTCATAAAGTTAAAGTCTTCCTAGAAATTAAAAAACAGAGAAAATGTTATTATTAACAATTACTACAAAAAAACAATTTTTCAAGACAATTCCTACTTAGATCATGTGCTTCCATCACGTCAGCGAGACAGCTGCGTGCTGCGATTCCTAAAACCAAAACAGGATAGAGCATAAGTGTTATTTAAATGAAATCGTATCGTATAGTCTGTACAAATATGCGATATTAACATTTGACAAAAAACTGTATGAACATCAAGTGTCATCTAATACAAGTTTAAAAAAATGCATTTGAACCTGAGTAGAGGAATAATAGTAGGAATTACTTAAGGTAATCCTATCGTATAGTCTGTACAAATATGCGACTTTAACATTTGACAAAATCCTGTATTAAAATCAAGTGTTATCCACTACAAGTTTAAAAAAATTATTTAAACTTAAGGGGATGAATAGAAAGTATGTTATTAACGATTGAGAATTTGAACAAGATATACAAATACATATGTATATATATATATATATATATATATATATATATATATATATATATATATATATATATATATATATATAGGAGAGTAGGAATTGAAAAAAAAATTCAGTAATAAGAGTTATAAACACTTACACTTGATCCCGAGAAGCCTAGCACCACCATCCATCCCCAACCTCCATCAGGAGGTATGGGCTTCTTTTGTTGTTTGGTTTCGTGGGCTGTCATTACTTTCCCCTAAACACACAACAATAAACAAGTTGATATTAAAAACACACTACATGTGCATATATACAGGAACGGTTATGACTATAATAATTGTGTTATACAGCAAGAGAGGCGATATAGCGGAGTGTATTAATCCTTCTGCAAACATAAGTCTATAGTTCGACATTTCTAAAAACATTATCACTCCTTAATTCGTAATTGTAAGCACTACCGCGTGAATATTAATAGTACTCATTACTATTCTTATTGGTATCGACATTTTTTATTGGTTTATTTTAATTTTTCGCAAAAATTCCTTATTTCTCTTTTAATTTAAAAACCTAATAAAACTACGTAAGTTTTAAATAGACTTTTTATATCAAATTACGATTATTATTTTAAACAGGAAATATTACAGTAAAGCTTTTACTAAGCTCGTATTACTGGGTTGAATCACTGATACGGCCATCATGGTAAAACCCAGACCATGATGAACCTTAAAATGAGCTCTAATCCTGACTTTTGGATAACATTTGAGGGATCGTTAAAAATGTGTGTGTGTGTGTGTGTGTGTGTGTGTGTGTGTGTGTGTGTGTGTAACGCTCGCGCGCGCGCATGCGTTTTAGCGCGCTCACGTTCGCAATTTTTATCCGATTAGATTTACATAATAGCTTGGATATCCCTCTTACCACAGCTAAATCCGTTCAGCCGTTTCAAAATGGCTTCCGTTTCAAATCTTTAAAAAGTCAAAACTTTTTTTCTTAAATATTTGTGTGAATCCGTTTGAACGTGTAATGTAATCAGCGTTGCAATCTGCATAAATTAGCATTTTAAATTTTCAAAATCCGTTGAAATTAAGGCATTGAAATTTGACAACGGTCAGGGTTCGTTTTCGTACTCTTAGTGTAATGTGAAAGTATAAAACTCTATTTTATGCAGATTTTAATGCTGTTTATAATGAAACCTAGTTTCAAAAGTAGAATAAAATAAAATAAAAAGTAATTTATTCGCTTCCAGAAAAATCGCTTCCATCACGTTAGGTAAGTTTACCTTAGGGCAGTTAAAAATTATGTGTGTGTGTGTTTTGTGTGTGTGTGTAGGCCTACGTGATCTCAATTCTGTAAAATTAATTAGCTATATTTTTAAACTGTTAAATTAATGTTTTAAAAATTTGCAGATTTTCGAGCATAGCTTCTGCCAGCCAATGACGTGTACACGGTGAGGTTTCAAATTAAATTAAATAATTATTCGCTGGAATTTCGATAAAGTTGTCGGATGGCACGATATGGCAACAGCGCGCCTACAGAAAAGGATGGTGATATCACAAACTGTATAACGATAAAAAGATAAAGTAAATCTCCAATAAGAATATACGACTGGAAATGTCAACGCGTGTTTTAGAGTTGAATTTTCCCACTGCCTCGGACAGTACCAATTTTTGTTTTAATTAGTACTCACTGATAACTGAGTAATGTGAGATAGTACAAGTATCGAGTGGTAATTGATAAACACTTGTAACACTGATTATCACAGGGAAAGTCCTTCCGTTACACTGTAATCGAATCTAAGGACGCGTGCTCTAGGCAATCTTGCACAAACTTTTAAAGTAAACCAGTTTTTAATCAACTGATTCACAATCGTAGAGCCGAAACAGCTGAAACCGCAAATATAAAATTTGGTCAGTACATAGTCAACCCCTTCATAGGTAAAAAATGGGTATAAAAACTGGAGCTAAATGAAAATTGGTAGTTTTTTTTAAACTTAGCATAAATACTCTACGTAAGCGGTTCCCAAACTTTGTATTGCGGGAGGGCGGGCTTAAAACATTTTAAGTGTTCTCTCGACTGTAATAAAACATTAAAAATTGAATTATTTCAAGAAATTTGTTCTATAATTCCAGAAAAACTGCTTCACTGCGCCCAAACAAAACAGATATTTTCAAAACAAAGTGAACAGGGCGACAGGACGATCCCGTGCAAGGATCACGCTACTACTGGAACTACGACAGCGTGTAGCTAGGCATAACAACAATAATCTATCATTACAGTGTGTTTTAAAGAATTATAATAAAGTTGCTGACAACAAAATGAACACTTTTACATAGAAATTTAAAGTAATTTCAATTTTTGTTAGAAGGTGGTCGGTGACAGAAACATTAACAAACGTCTATACCAGGGGTTTTTCTGCTTCGACCCTCTAAATACATTTTTTTTATTCCGTAGACCTCCATATGTTTACAATGGGTTGCACAAATATCACCGCAAATGAAGCTTTTATTAGGAGCAATTCAGTAATACATTTTTTTTTAATTATTTGTATTTTATATTATTAGATATACATTAAAGATATAATTGTGTTTATAGAAGCAGAAATTTAAATAAAATATAAATCAAATAAACATACAATTTTAATGACCTGGTTGCGGTTGATGTCCTTCAATTATCTTACTTATATCCGGGGAAATATTTGTTAATATTAACCGTAAATCGCCACGTTCTGATATCTTGAATCGATTTCTCGTCTTTCGCAATAAATTATTTACATAGCAAAATCCTGCCTCAACCAAGTAAGAACTAGGAAATGCTAACAATAGTGGTTCGCTGATACTTGTTAATCTGACGTACTTTGTGCAAATGTCTTTGCAACTCTAAAATTCGGCATGTCCACTTGTTTAAAAGTTGATTTCCACGCAGAAATGCAGACTAGCTGGATTTTTTTAGAGGATCTACACGTCCCTTGCGGTACCCGAGTCTAAAACACACTTACAACACTACACTTACGACTTTAACACTTTATACTCACACTTACATTTAGGAAGGCGATGATAGATTCAATGTGCTTTTCACCTTAAAATAACAAATAAATAAATAAAAGTTGATTTTGAGTTTCAAATTCTCTTTAAGTTCAATCAATTTTTATAATGAGAAATCAATATCGGCCATGTCGCCTTCAAATGGTTTTATAATCCAAGACGGAAAATTTAAATTTCCGATGTTCATAATCCTTGTTATGAACATTGATATCCTCTTTCAATTTTTATGAAGTGCGCGTTAAGGGGTTAAAAATGAAATTTATTTCATCCACGCCTAATAGACTCCCCGAATTCAATCCACCTGAACCCTGTTGAGAACCCCTGGTCTACACCATAGCATACTTGAACAGAATTGTTGTGGAGCACAAATTGAAAATGTTATGAACCTTCAAAATAGCTAGTAATAGAAAAACTGCTTTAAAATCGTATTTCATGGTAAATTTCTTGATATGTAAAATCAACGTTTGAAAATATATTAACGGAATTAACATAAGTTTATAGCCAAAAGTACACGCTTTAATTTGGTGTATCTGAAATTTCTGTACAATAACCGATTGGAACGTTATAACCTACTAAAATCAGGTGTTTTCTTTCGTGGTCTATAATTTTACGCAAGGCGGGGTACAGTGTATGTGACCTAACTACAGGGGTGTATCTATTTTGCATAACCTGCTCCCAGATTTGGTAACACGATCTGCAATGAAACAATCCATGGTTCTATTGTGTACTTGCTATTGTCACCATTCTGTTAAAACGGTTTTATGTCATTCCTGAACTACAATTTGGATTTATTAATTTGTAAATCTCACAATTAAAAAAACCATATCCCCCCCCCGTATTAGTTATTCATTTCCACAATAGTGTCCGAAGTTAACATTTATTTTCTTCATATAATAGTAATTTTATGTTTGTATCACTAATTTGTGTCTGTATATACAGGGTGTTTTAAAAAAGGATTCCAAGAATTCAGGGCGTGATTTCCCACCTCAAAATTAGATGAAACGTTCCAATAAATATAGGTCCAAAAACTCCTCGTTTTCTATCTGGCCGCCATTTTGTTTTTTTATAAGAAAAAGTGTGTATCTTGAAAACGGTTCGAGCTAGCATCATGAAATTTGGCACACGTATACGTATCTGTATCAACGACTGTTTAAAAAAGTACCTGCATTTTTCTTAAACATTTTCAAAATGACGGCCATTACAATTTTTAAATAACTTTTTAATCTTATATTTTATGAAAATTACCATTTCATTGTGAACAAAGTGAAACTTTATTTTTAAAAATCCGATAAAAATCGTTCGACGTTATGACAAAATTTGTGTAAACGCCATTACCGGCTTTCGTAGACTGAAATTTAAGCTCATCATTTTCTCCTATGGAAAATGGGAACATGGTAGATCGTAAATTTTATTACGTTTTTAAGAAAGTGTAATAGCGCCTAGAATTATACCACAATAATTTTAAAAAATTCAAAATATAACATTAAAAAAACACTAAAACAATACTAAAGGCGCTTATAAAATTAAATACTATGGACAACTGATTTTTACTACAACTACCACGACAAATTAACATAGCTAGTTTTTAACAACATAACCGAAAACTTATTACAGCCTATCAGCTGTTCAATGAAATCAGCTGATCATTACGAATTAATATCAAACAACTGATCTTTTACTACAACTACCACGACAAATTAACATAGCAAGTTTTTAACAACATAACCTAAAACGTATTACAGCCTATCAGCTGTTCAATGAAATCAGCTGGTCGTTAAGAATTAATAAAAATCCAACATCACAATCAGCACTAAAACATGATACAAGTTAAAAAAAACAAACAGGAAACAGTAGAAATTTAACAATAATGAAAAACAATATTCTTCCGCATTATCTGGAATCTTTTGGAAAGTTGGTAACACTTACCACCTGCCCAATGACTATTTTTATCTAATCACATTATCTACAGAGTGACCCTGAGAGTAATAAACACTTGCTACTGTTCAATGGAAAGAACTTGAACTGAAAATAAACTGAAAAAACACTATTTATCTGCCTGTATTCAGAAATTCACCCGGAAATTGAACGCAATACATTGATTTACACAGACTGATACTTCACGCGGTTGACGGCTGATAAAAACGTCATCGTCACTCAGCAGTTACATATACTTACTTCCTTGTTTTGTACATTTTGTACTGAAACAATTATTTAACGTTCACACAATCAATCAATAATATTAATAGTATAGTATTAATAAAGCAAAGTAAAAACGTAAAAACAATTCCTTCTGGTGTGCCTAATGAAACTACTCATAGTTGCGGCACGCAGCTGTGTCGCTGACGTGATAGAAGTGAGAATTTTCAAAAGTTTCTTGTTGTATATCTTACCCGTCTGATTTCACACCAGTAATCAACATTAAAATCTGCGTATTTCAGCATTTTAATCTATCAAATTACAATGAAAATACGAAACGAACCCTGACCTCCGTCAGGTTTCTTAATTTCAACGTATTTAAAGATTCAAAACACTAATTTACGCAGTTTTTACCGCTGATTACGACGGTGAAATCAGATTTTCAAAAAAGTTTAAGACAGAAAAAATATGATTCTTAATGATTTTTAATTGCCGCCATTCTGAAACTTTTCAATTTATTTTGCTGGTTAACGAACGTGTCCACAAGCTATTAACCATAATCGACTTTTGTGCCATGTTTGAATCAAACTGAACTAAAATTGCGAAAACACAAACAAACACACACATACACACACACACACACACACACACACACACACACACACACACACACACACACACACACACACACACCGCTCAGCTCCTCTACGCTCGACTCAGCTCCGCTCCATACTTGGTGGCTGCACGGCCTTACAGTGGCGATGGAAAAGGAATCAACTTCAAAACCGAATATATACAGAGTCGAAGCTACACGAAGCGGACTCAGCAACGCCGCTTGACTCCGCTCAGCTCCGTTACACTTTCAATGGCCGCACTTACATTAAAAACAAGGTTAAGTTTTGAATACGTAATCTGTTCCGCATTTGGTGACCACTCGGCTTTATTGTAGATGCATATTTTTGGAAGGATTTCCTCTAAAAAAAAATAAGTAAACTGTATACTTTATTAATATATATTTAAAACAGACCAAAATTAAAATTAAACTTATCAAGGATCATTTGCTCTATATTTCACAATTAAAACGTGTTACTTTGCTTTATTAATGCGACTAATTACCGTGGAAATGATGATAAACATTATGACTACGCCTACTTGAGCTGCAATAAATCAATTAACTGTCAAACCAAGCGTTAATTAATTCTGTATTAAAGGTCATACAAAACACATTATAATTCATATTTAAATTGAAACAAAGTGTTGAATTTCTCCAACGATCTTTCCCACTCATAAGATCTGTTTGTCTGTTTGGGTCAAAATTTATAAAAATCAAATATTTTTCCAAGCAATTCGTCTTGGTAGATTTTCCCGAAACTTTGCCTACATGGTTAAATATACGGCACTAAATTCATTATTAACAAAGTTTTATAGGAATGTGAGCTATTGGAGCCGCCGTCATGGTAAGATCCGACTCGTCAGCGCCGATCCTGACCTCAAGATCACTTTTTGACAATCACGTTCGCAGTTTAAAACTTAGCACAAAAAACTCTATTATTGGACAGTTCGTTAACCAGCAAAATTCGTTCAAAAGTTTCAAAATGGCGGTCATTTAAAATCTTCGAAAAATCGTAACTTATTTTCCTAAAATTACACCGTCGTACTCGGCGTTAAAAACTGCACTGATCAGCATTTTGAAATTTGAAAATCCGTTGAAATTAGGACACTCAACTCGACGGCGGTCAGGGTTCATTTTTGTATTATCAATGTAATTTTATAGTTTAAAATCCTAATATATGTAGATTTTAATGCTGATTATGATAGTTAAATCAGAATTTTCAAAAGGGTAAGATAAAGACAAAAAATTTTGTAAAATCATTTTGTTTTACGTCAGCCGAACAGCTGGTTGTCGTGACTAATTGTAACAAATCGACTTATCAGTTATAGAATCACCGCTTGGTCACGAGCTTAGTTGTTATGTACATACATTGTATACATCGATGCCTATGTATGCGCCCGCTTATACGTGAATCAGCAATAAGCTATGTAACCTAGAGTCAGCGATTTTTCTTTGTGCAGAACACTATTGTACGGTTTCAGCTTATATTACTGCGATATTAGAGCTATTATAATCGGGCAAGTCCAGTACTCGGTCGGTGTTGTTTGCTCGTGTCAACAACCCCGAGTGTCAAGTAAACGAAAAACAATTAAATTCGGCCAGTTTCAGGAGTTCGGAAAAGCGCTTTTTTCCTGTTTTTTACAAGAAATACACAGGCGCCAATTTCTGGGCAGATAATGCGTGAGAAAGCAAAAGTTTTTGTAAACAAATGGCAGATAAAGATGACTTTAAAGCCCATGACGGATGACTCGATAAATTTAAGAAACGGTATGGAATTAGTTTTGCCTGTTTCTGGTGAAATCCTACCGTGCGATGTTAATGTTGTTGCTCCGTTCATACAGAAGTTTAAGGAAACAGTAAATAATTTAGCCTTAGGTCCGAATCAAGTTTACAGTGCGCACAAAAACGGTTTATTTTGGCGGATGATTTCACAAAAAAGCTTTCGTTTTTGTGTACGGCATACTGTAATGTACATAAAGAAGTTTTAATGTTTTTTCAAGGCAATTTTAAAAGTTTTTCAGTTTGTTTTAATGTCTTTTTCAATAATAACTCATTTTAAACTCAGTTATTAAAATGAAGTGTTTGTATTTTATTGTAAACTACTTTTTATCAATTTGGTTACTAATTTACTAAAATTTGCCTTCCTTTCCAATATGACGAAAGCGGCGGTTTATTTTGGCGGGTGCTTTCACAAAAAACGTTTGTTCGTATGTATAGTATAAGCTACTGTAACATACACAGAGAAGTTATAACGTTTTTCGGGATACTTTTAAAGAGTTTTTTCAGTTTCTTTTGATGTTTTTTTCAATAATTATCCCATTTTAAATTCAGTTATTAAAATAAAAGTTTTTGTATTGTATTGAATCTACTATTTCTCAATTTACATGTTAATTTACTATATTTTTTTCCAATAATCCGACGTTTTCGGTAATCCGGCAATAGATATATCGGATACAGGCCGGATTGTCGAGAGTCTACTGTATCATTAGCACATTTCCGTTGGGAAATGAGATATTGTAGTGCAAATCATAATACCTGAACTCGAGACCTTGAAATGAGCGGCGACGCCTAATCTCTAAATCATTTTTTGAGGGGTTATTAAGTTTTTGAAAAATCGATTTCACCATTATAATCCGTTAAGTCAGCACAAATTGAAAATGATTGTCTTTTTTAATCCATTGAAATTGCGAGAATTCATTTTCTTATTTGCAACCTAATGTGAACCACTAATAAAAGTTGCTTGAACGAAATTTTATGTCTAGAATTGTATTTTTGAAAAATTTTGTGTTAAAAAATATTTTTCGATATTTCCTACCATCACGTCAGCTGCGTACTGAGATAATTTCTATTTCGCACTTGACACGTTTAAGTCAATGTTATCTGTTTGAGTTTACAATTTTGCATTTATTAAAAAATACAAGATGTTTTAGTGCAAAGATCAAGGGTAATTATGCAATGGCGTGCTCAGTTACAACAGAAAATAACTACTTCATAAATATTTTCGGATAAACCGGCGGAAGCAGCTGAAGTGAGCAGCTGATGGGCTTAGCGATCCCACAGTACCTCTAGCTCATACAGCTCTCATTCATCTATTCAACAACACGCGCGCGCGCACACACACACACACACACACACACACACACACACACACACACACACACACACACACACACACACACACACACACAAACGGAGGGCTAAGAGCGTTTTCCTGTTAGCATGGATGGTGTGAACAGTTAAGTAAATGAACAGTGAACAGTAGCAGTGATTTAATCAAGTTTAGGGAACAGTTTACTAATAAGACAGTGTGCCAACTGCTCACTGATCAGTACTCTTTAGTACACTAGAACATATCTTATAAAAAATATTTTTTTAAAAAGCTGGCTACGTCACCAGCCGCCCTCTACGGACTCCACATGTAAACATATCAGTTTGCAGCCATTTAAACTACATGCGAAGTCTAACAACACACTGCATTGCATTTGCTTATCCAGTATAATTACCGAACACGTTAATTAGAACACAATTAATTAATGCAATCACTTAGTTGTTTGTATTCCTTGTAGTCAAACAGAAATATTTCACAAACAGTAATTTAATTGATAGTTAATGATTTGTTATTATTTATCATCATCGTTCACACTGGTAATGCCGAGCGGAGGCAGCTCAAGTGAGTAGCTGATTGGTTTAGCGATCCCACCGTACCGTACTCTCAATCATCTACTCAATACACACGCACGCACGCACGCACGCACGCACGCGCGCGCGCACACACACACACACACACACACACACACACACACACACACACACACACACACACACACACACACACACACACACTACATAGCTTGTAGTGTCTCTAAATGGGACCTCATTTCCCTACCTACTCATGGAAACAACGTAAGAATATTAAATTATAATAAGCTGTATCTCACCGAAAAACAAGGAGATGGCCAATAATAAGGGTCAAGAGAAAGAACTAAAAGTAGAGCAAGCACCTCGATAACGAACTGAGAAGTCACCAATTAGAAGTAGACGAGCTACCGACCTTGAATCCTCTCCAAATCCTAGACTATAAAGAACAGGTTAGAGCTGCAGAAGGCGCTGTACAAGAGCTCGGAGTGCAATAGTAATTAAGTTACTCAACCGGAATTCTATATAAACTAGGTTCTAGTGTAGTACTTAGCTACACTATAATAACACAAGTTCTGTGTTTTTGGGCCTTGCTTATTTTATATCTTTATTTGTATCAAAATTATTATCTTAGTTCCTCTTTGTCCTAATCCCATGTTTCTGGCCTGGGTTCGGCTCGCTATCCTTCGTTAGACCCTGAAAACACTTAGTTTTTATCTGATTTACATTAGCCTATGAAGAATTGGTATATAACAGGCCAGCCAGACATTATTTCACAGTTTACAGTTTAATGTAACAGTTATTGAAAAGTAGCAGTAGCAGTTTTCACAGATAGTATTTATCATCTCTCGTCAGAACCTTGATTGTGCTGAATCCGCCATATTGTTTCCTGACAACCTGATTCAGCTTCCGGTGTAGCACAATTCCTTCTGATCGTTCATAGTTTAGCTGAGAGCAAGGGGCTTACAGGCGGCTGCCGCGCTACTAACAGTCCTGAAAATATTTTATTCTCTTTTCAAACAGAAAACTCAACCAAAAACATCAAATGCTGATGATAAAATGTTACTAAAACTTAAAATATTTTATTCTTTTTTTTTTAATGTGAATGATTGAATATTTCTCATTTGTATATATATATATATATCACTTTTGAAAAATAAGTTTTGATGCATTTAAAAAAACTGGATTAAAGTGTGTAAGGAAATTAATTATTGATAAGAGTTATCAATGAATAACTCTGTAGGATAGGTTCAAGTGGTCATTAGATGGGTCAAGTAGCTCTCAATAAATAATTGGCCCTTTATATTTGTTATCAATTTTCGATAAAAATTTAGGCGGCTTACACAATAATATATATATATATATATATATATATATATATATATATATATATATATATATATATATATATATATATATATATGGTGTGTGCGTGTGTGTGAGTGTGTTTGTGTGTGGCCTACATAACCTTAAAAACCACCGGATTCTGTCTCGATCACTGCATAACCTATATACGATTTCTCCGTGGTACATACCTATCCTGTTCATATGCACTCTCAGACCACAGTGCCCTGTAATGAGCCCCATGATTTTCCTGAGCTGTGCTCTGCCCAATATGTCTGCCCCCTCTAAGTCCTCCATGAGCAAACTGCCTTAAGAGATGTTTGCCAAGGGAATTCCCATGACGGTTATTCCATCTTGTCTGATTTTGCTTGTTAATTCACCTATTGATAACAGACCTGACCAACAACAGAGACATCGCTAACCCGGCTCAGGTCCAATAAACTCAGATGCAGATCTTCGGTATAAATCCAGCCAGTCGGTCTGCCTAATCATTACCCTCCACCCTCTTATGCCTCGGAACCCAGTGAAGAGTAACCCGGTTTCCCAGACACAAAGCATTGAGGAATTATAAGACCCACAAGTGCTTCGATTGCTGCCTGACTATCTGTATAAATATGAATGCGTGTTTTCTTCAAGGCCCGTTTAAAATTCTCCCGAACGTAGTCATTAATGGTCATTATGTCAGCATACTGTTACAGATAACAACTTTCTTCACCCTTGGTCTGAGGCAATACACCCCCTGTTTTTTTCTTAGAGCCATCTGCATACCATACCAGGTCTCCAGATTTTCCCAACACACGATCTTCTCCTCAAATGTCACCTACATATCAAAGCGTCTAGAAACCATGTGTCGTTTGGCTACTTGATCAGTCTCCATCAATAAAATCGGGTCTTTTCTTTGATTTTAGTTTGCCCCAAAGGTAAGGTTAGCCAGACTCCACTTTCCTGCAGCCACGTACTATTTTACGTGTCTCTATGACATGTATGTCAATGGGAGGGAAATCTCTGAACGATCTCCGTAGCCACCGTTGGTGTCGTGTTTATAGCCGGTTATATACAGGCAATGAATACAGAATCTAAAAGAAGGACACTTCCTGCCTGTAAAAGTCAGCATATTTTTTCGGCCGAGAAAGCTACTTGGATTCCCCGTCGATAGACAGCGCTGCATGTTTTTTTCTGAACTTGTAGCTCAGAGAGAGACAGATATAGGGGGGTGATGGCATTCTCTGTCTCTCTCTTCCTACCAACAACTGAGGGGTTGAGCGAAAATTGTTCGTGTTTACGTCCCAGGTCAACTTTCCTAAACTATCGTTTTCATTACAGCACTGAGCCTGTCTATTTAATACAAAACATCGGTTTCTTCCTTTCCTAGACCACCAGTTCCACAACGATAACATCATGATTTTCTGAAGTTGAACTATATATTTGACTGAGTACTATTTGATAAATTTAACAATAATATTTAGTAGAACCTTAATTAATGTACATGAATTGTAAACGTTTAAAATTAAAGAAATTTGACCAATCCTGTATATTAATATAACTTACTGTTCAATGACAGAACCGATGATGATGGGCGGGAAGAGGTTCATTACTTGTTTGCAAATATAACTTTCAAAAGTTGACCCTGTAGTTATAATTTCTCAAACAGGTCAAGCGTTAGGGTAGGATTTGGAGAGGGAAAGACAGAGAGACATACAGACAGACAGCGAGAGAGAGAGAGAGAGAGAGAGAGAGAGAGAGAGACAGACAGACAGACAGACAGACAGAGAATTCTCCCCTATATCTGTCTCTCTCTGAGCTGCAAGTTTAGAAAAAAACATGCAGCGCTGCCTATTGACGGGGAATCCAAGTAGCATTGTCGGTCGAATAAAATGGGCTGACTTTACCATGTAAGAATTGTCCTTCTTATAGATTCTGTATTCAATGATACAGGCAGGGCAACTTCTGGATTTTAGTCAGTGATTCTTTGACCCCCTCTGATCAGCCTTAGTTCATCATAGCACATGGTGGGTCTGATGATCCCAGTATAGATATACTTCATCATGCCTGGTCACAATCCCCCAACCAACTTGGTTGGTCGGAAGTCAAGTTTTCTCAGAACTATGCGTTTCTATCGAGGAATATTTTTTTCGTTTTTCACCCAAAAATCATTAAAAATTTTCGACTTTCATAATTACTTGAAAATCTGGACAGTCAGTGGTTTCTACTAACACGTCAAATATTGAAATAATTTTGGTAGAGCTATGTATTTAGTTATACGATCTTCTACTCAGTTATTATTTGTTGTAGATAAAAAGCAAAAGTTAAAAAAAAAGAAACAGCCGCTTGACGGTACAAACAATTATCACCCGATAATGTGACAATAGAGTGTTTGGCGAGCCTATGCACAAAACTGACTCATTCTTTTTCAAGAGTAGTCTAATTTTTGATAATTTACTTATCGTACTGTCGAACCGTGACGCCACCATCATCTATTTTTGATGAGCTGACAAATACCTCTCATGACAATGTGTCAGCTATTATGAAGTTTTTTTTTCTTGATAACATGTAGTCCTCTGATCGAGTGTGTAAAGTCAGTTCTTTTGAATGTTTACCACACATCATATCAAGCTTAAACGTTTGTTTTTAGTTTTTAGTATTTTAACTATCTAGACATCTAGGCTTATGTTTAAATTGCTAAGTTTATGTTTTAAGTTCAGTGCATTAGTAACTTGACACTTTTAAAGTTTATGTACAATTTCAAAATGGCGTGTACTATTTCCGTTTTAAAAAAATGATGGAAAATGGCCGAATAAACAGTAATAATAATTATCCTAATTAATTACAAGTTCCATTACGGTAATTTAAGTTTCAGTATGATCTCACTGACCGAACGAAGCGAGGTTTCCGTTTAAACTCAACCGATCGGCATTTGGTTTGTTTTTTTTTTTTTTTTTTTTAGGTAGTTTTCGTCAAACGCATCGACCGATTGTTTTGAAATTTAATACGAAGGTACCTTGTATAAAGCCCGAAAGACGTAGGCTATGTGTAAGATTTTTTCCACATTCATTTTCCTTTAAACATGGCGGCCTCTGATTTAACGATGACGAGTGTAGTTGCTGGCTATTTCCTGTAGTACTGGCTGAAAAGCTATTGATATTGATAGCTTCACGTGGAAAAGTATACAATTTCCAATAAATCTGGTCCAGTAACATTTTCCCTAACTATTACGGTTACCGGTTAAATTGGCGGAAATGGTTAGGTGAGTCGGAACGGGGGCTTGCGAGATCTATTGTTCTTTGAACTACTAGTTATATTTCAGAATAAGTCTTTAAAATATCTATAGTGAAGCATTTATAGTGCACAAAACAAATAATTTTTAAACTTGGCATCTAAAATAGTACATCTAAACTTGGCTGGTTATAAATATACTGTTGCCAACTGCAAAACAAAATATTTGGTCACGTGATGAGTGACGAAGTATGAAGTACTGCCTCAGCAAAAAATGAAAATATCTACTGAATTATCTTTAACCTGACGCCGAAAAGGAGATTCTGACTATTGCTGAAGCTACTGATAGCAACAACAAAAAATTAACACAGAAATCTGCCCAATTTTTTTTTTTTTTAAATAGGTGTAAAATATTTTGCTGATCTATTAATTGGAGCGAAGATTCATAACGCAGGGCAGTGAACATACATGAAATAAACGAAATTAATGGATCCAAAGTAATTTTTTTTATAAAATATTTTCTTGTTTTTAGCGAATTTCCATCGGAAAAATGAGCTAATGGAGCAGCTATCATGGTAAGACCCAGACCCGGGATCATGAAATGTGCACCAATCCTGACCTCTAGATCACATTTTGAGGGGTTGTTAAAAATGTATGTAAGTGTTTGCGCGCGCGCGCGCGCGTGTGTGTGTGTGAGAGAGAGAGAGAGTGACGACGTTTGCAATTTTATACAAACTAATTCAAACTTGGCATAAAAATTGGTTTTGGTAATAGTATAGACAAATTCATAACCACCAAAAACCGTTCAAAAGTTTCAAAATGGTGCCATTTTTCAAATCTTTAAAAATTTATATTTATAACCCTATTTTGTTAAAAAAATAGGGTTAAATACACAATCACACAAACATAACGCATGAAATTTTTTTAGTTTTTTTTTGTGTTTAACGTCCGACTATTGTGCACACTTGGGTTAATGCAGACAATGGGATGATTTATAGCGTATGAAAATGCCAAGCCCTGGCCGGGAATCGAACCCGGTTCCCCGGGGTGAAAGCCCAGTACGCTATCAACTAAGCCACCGAGGATTTTTTTAGTCTCCAGGGATATACACAATCACACAGACATCCCATACCAAACGTTTTTTTAGTTCCCAGGGATATACACAATCACAGAAACATACCACATGAAATTTTTTTAGTCTCCAGGGCTATACACTGTCACACAGACATCCACACCACTTTGTAGAACCAGTTACGGCTTTCGGGGATCTGAAAATAGATATATTAATCAAAGTTTCAGGATTATTATATAATTTGTAGTCAGAAAGTAAGGAGTAAGCCTAATAGTAATTTTGAAGCAAGATGTTTTCGTCGAGTTGCCAAAAGGCGTCGAAAATGTTCGATACAACCTTGAATAACGATAAAAGTAAGTACAATATTAAAACCAAAACAAATTTACTATGTTTAACTCCAAACAATATGATATTAAGGCCTGGCATTGTGCCAACAGAGATCACATCGACGGAAGTTTTACGGCTTCTCTGTTGAAAGTAAACGTTTTTAAGCCTTCAAGAGGAAATACTGTTTTTATACACATCCCTGCATTGTGCTGCACTCTCACGTTGACACTTTATACTACTCCTGGAATTTCGTTTACAAACATTTTATCGGTTTTAAGTTAGCTTAATTTTATTATAAAGCTTTGAAATGGAACATTTTTTGGGCGCAAGAGTACCCTGGTGTGTTGAAGAACCTGTAGGTACCCCATGTATGTAGATTCAATAACGCAGATCCTTATTTTTGGTACAAAACCAATTGGAATGCTTAGTTTAATAGTATATGAAAGACGTTGATGTTACAAAGTTCATCTTTCACTAAACACACTAAAATCGAGAGACAGAATTCGATGAACGAATGCATTTATTTTACAGTACAATAGTTTGAATATTCATAAAAGATTCTCGCAAAAATACGTTTAGTACTTCAAAGGCAAGATGTACGTGGCAAGGCCTGAAATAGGCCTAAACTACAGGAGATTCAACGTTACTAAAAATATTTCTGCATCGATAATCACAAATAATCATCCCACAGATGTGTGCTATCTCAGTAAGGTCTTGGCACTAATTCAAAAGCTGGGTTTAACATCTATTTCAAGGTTGCTGTTGAGTTTTGCAACAAAGGAGATAACAGACTGCATATCGATTATAGATGCACTTCCCACCTCCCAGTCGCGCGGCTATACGGAAGTGAACTGGGCTAGCTGTGAGGCGATTCAGTAAGCTGCGAAGAATATATAACAAAATCGCTGCACGCAGCTGTCTCGCTACGTGATAGTGGCGAAATTTTTACGCAATTTTAGGAAATCTGTCTTCACTAACATAATCAGCACAAATTAGCGTTTACAAACTTCGATATTAAACTGGAAACACAAAAGTAACTCCTGACCGTCGTCAAAATTTACATTAATAATTTCAACGGATTTTGAACATTTAAAACAGTAACGCAGACTTTAACGATGATTGCACTTGTGAAATCAGGTTTTATAGAAACGGTGATATGAAAAAGTTACGATTTTTTAAAGATTTGAAATCGCCGCCATTTTGAAACTGTAGAACCGTTTTGCTAGATAAAGACCTAGTTCAAGCAGTTAACGCAAGTTTGTATCAAATCCGACAAAAATAGCGAAACAGCGAAAGCGAGATTGCTTATACACACACAAACAATAGGCCTACACTACGTAAGCATATTTTTCTAATGATCATTCAAAAAGTGAACATCAGGTCAGGGGCGGAGGTCATGACAAAGTCCAGGGTCAGGATCTTACTCAATGGACACATTTCGATGGATAGCTCATTTTCCAATGGAAATTCTCTAAGAATTAGGCTACAGAACAGTGAACATTGGGGACTCGGTGGTCGATGTGGCTAAAGCACCGGTCAGTCTGCTGCGTCTTTGAACCGCGCACTTTAAGGTTCTTAGTTCTAGCCGCAGTTGCCCCGCTGCATTTCCCTTATTGTTAGCGCTGATCTCTCGTCCTCGTTAGTCTAACTCGCATAAAGTATGGACGTTAAACAAAGAAAAAACAAAACGGTTACTAATTAGGCAATTACATATAAACCATTATCATGTAAATGAGTTAATAAAACAAACACAAACAGTAATTAAACAAGTTGGATGATTGATGCGGTTATCTGTTCTATCTTAACATATTGTAAATTAATTCTGGCTTTTCTAATTTAATATAGTTAATGATATATTTTATAATTAACTAGCATTACCCGTCGTGGCTTCGCCCACGAAACTTAAACTATTTCAGTAATGTAATAATTTAGAAACATAAAAAAATATATTAATAAAAGCGAGATCATCTAAACTCGTGATCATCATTATTTTACAGTGAATATGAAAAAATATTGTAATCTGAATGTGTTGTTTTATTCAAACGTGTTTCATTCGAATTTAAGAAAATCTGATAAAAAATATTTTTCTCCAATACAAACATTTATACCTCTTTTATATTTTTGTCCTTTTAGGGGATGAATTTCGGGGGGGGATGCTGAATTACGTGTATCATAGTTTGTGTTTTAGAATATTTTGTTTACTTTTAAAAACAAAATATTTTTTATATTTTATCGATTTATAGAAAATCCGATAAAAAATATTTTTCTCTAATGAAAACACTCTTTTTCTCCAATTATACCTCTTTTTTACATTTTTAATCTTTTAGGAAATAAATTCGGAAAAATGTTGAAATATGTGTTTCATTATTTATGTTTCATAGCATATTTCTAAAATACACGATCCAAAACAAATATGTTTTCAATGCAAAATTGTGTATCCCTTTTTCACATTTTCTACCCCCTTTCAATCACTTTAGAGGATGAGTTTTGGGAAAAGGTGAAAGAGTATATTTCATTACTTATATCTAAGAGTGACTATGTTACGTTTTAAGAAGGTCAGACGAAAAACATATTTTTCCAATAAAGTTGTTGTACCTCATTTTTACCTCTTTAGGGGTTGAATACTGGACAATCGTTTTTCAGTTAACCACTACATGTGGTGGTAAACCTGAAAATTTCAAATCTTTAGCTATTATAGTCTCGGATATACTTTGATTATTAGATTTGGACTGGGTAAGTAGTTTAATGGCGTTAAAATCAAATTATTGCATAATCCTTTCTTAGCACATCTCGACATTGTTGTAAGAAGAAGGTACCCTGAAAATTTCAAGTCTCTATTATAATAGCCTCGGCTGTACGTTGATTATAAAATTTGGACTGGGTAAGTAGTTTAATGGCGTCAAAAGCAAACTTTTGCGAAATCCTTTCTTACTGCACCTTGACATTGTTGTTAGAAGGTACCTTGAAAATTTCAAGTCTCTAGCTATAATAGTATTGGCTGTACATTGTTTATTAAATTTGGACTGGGTAAGTAGTTTAATGGTGTCAAAATCAAATTTTTGCAAAATTATTTCTTAGTCTACCTTGACATTGTTGTAAAAAGTACCCTGAAAATTTCAAGTCTTTAGCTATAATAGTATTGGCTGTACGTTGATTATTAGATTTGGACTGGGTAAGTAGTTTAATGGCGTTAAAATCAATTTTTGCAAAATCCTTCCTTAGTGCACGCCTATATGGTAACATAAATGTACCCTGAAAATTTCAAGTCGCTAGCTAAAATAGTTTTGGTTCTGCGTTGATTATGAATCAGTCAGTCAGTCAGGACTTCTTTTATATGTCTCGGTATTAAGACATACTCTCGTGTTATCTAGAAGGCCTACCCGTATTGCGCTAAACGGCACACAGGCTTATCTCAGCCGTAATATTATTGTTTTGCATACAGAATGATACGATATTAACTTTGACGTATATTCAACCTAAACCATAGGCGTATCTCGGGACGGTTAAATGAAAGGGGTTACTAGTATCGGAGGTCCTCTTCTGGACTTTATCCAAATTTAGTCGCAAAATGACGAGTTTTAAAGCCTTCTGAGGGTAACTTTATTCTTATGTTTTTGTTGTTCTTTTTAGGAAAATGTCTTTAATTTAAATAATTAGTAAGGTATGGAAATGTCTTTATAAAATACTTTTTCGGTTATTCAAACAATATTAAAAGTTACGGTTTTTCAACTAGGCTTGCAAAAAATTGTTTAAGCCTATAAAATAATTTATTTTAATTATTAATGTACACCTAAGTATTTTAACTAACTAAAACAACAAACTACATAATTTTTTAATGAAGCCTTTAATAATTTAAATATTTTCTTGAAAATCTGTGCTTTACACAGTGGCCTCATTTTGTTAGGCCGTTCGTATCACAATTTGACCTACAACATGAAACCCCAAATTAACAGGATATCGACTGCCGCTGATCTAGAAGAGGCTAAGCGAAACCATTTAGTCTAGAGACTGAGTAGAATGCAAAAAGTCTCAAGGTACCATGGGAGCAACACTCACTTCCGTAGTTATAAAAATAAAAGTCATTAACTACCTTCAGGGTGGTTAAACGGGAAAAACCTACTCGACGAACAGGTCGAAAAAAGGTTTGAGAAATACTGAAAGAACAAAAGATTCCACAAGATTACAATACGTCTGTATGTATTCCCGTACCACCAATATTTACAGATATAGATGGCAAAAAACATCGTTGTTTCACTCGGAAAACATCGATGTTTTGATATCGATGGTTTCACGCTCAACATCCATTTTTTTTATCCCGATATATCAATATATCAATTACAATGGCTGAGGGTGTTCCTTCTCGCTGATCTATCGGAGCACATTTTGATTCTGTTATCAGCAGTACAGCTTGACAATGACTGGCTGTCTGGAGCTGGATTCCCGATGTCAAATTGCCAGTTCATTTTCTATTGTCAATGACTGTTGTCTACATTTGCACGGACTGTCTTGGTGGAATGAGTGTTGGATTTTCCTGTGAAGGAATTTTTCGAGTGATACTTTAATTTTAATTCGTATATTTGTGTTTATCTACACATGTTATCATTAACTTAATTCATTAATATTCTTAATACACTTCTAGTTTTTAATATAAAATACTTAAAGGTAATCTCGATATATATATATATATATATATATATATATATATATATATATATATATATATCCTATGGGTATATCATGATAATATAACTATAATTTTCACGTTTCGTGATTACATTATAATTTTTAAAATCCTAAAAATATCGAGGTTTTAGTCCCGATATTTTAACCCCATCGATGTTCTTCAAAAAATATATCGATACATCAGAACATCGATGTTTTAAAAATTTAATCATAACTCAGGGGTTCTCAAAGGGGGTCTATTGAACTTTGAAGGGTGTCGCTTGAATTCAGGTCTAGTAGGGGTTCGGTCAAATAAATTCCATTTTAAAGACATTCGCACAAAATACGTCAGATTATCAGCGAACCACTATTGTTAGCATTTCCTAGTTCTTACTTGGTTGAGGCAGGATTTAGCAATGTAAACAATTTCGAAAGACGAGACATCGATTCAAGATATCAGAACGTGGTGATTTACGATTAATATTAACGAATATTTCCCCGGTTATAAGTAAGATAATCGAAGGACATCAACCGCAACCACCTCATTAAAATTCTATGTATTTACGTTTTGCTTCTATTAAGCATAATTATATCTTTAATGTATATCTAATAATACAAAATACAAAATATTTTTTTAAATTACTGAATTGCTCCTAATAAAAGCTTCATTTGTGGTTATATTTGTGCAACACACTGTAAACTTACGGGGGTCTACGAAATAAAACAAATTTATTTAGGGAGTCGAAGCAGAAAAAAGGTCGA
Organism: Callitettix versicolor; assembly: GCA_022606455.1. NCBI lineage: Eukaryota > Metazoa > Arthropoda > Insecta > Hemiptera > Cercopidae > Callitettix > Callitettix versicolor. Next base: position 45,357,433 of record CM040189.1, read on the forward strand.
GAACCCCTGCCTTAACTATTCACCGGAACAAATGTGTCTTTCACTGGTAACTTTCAGTAGTCCTGCATCATCTTTCAGTGGGCGTATCCGATGTGTACTGGCATTATGTAGGCTGGTGCTATCTTCATCGTACACTTTTTTATATGAAGGTCGATGCAGTTCTGATCTATTCAGATTGGTTTATCTTCTGCACGAACGCTTAAATTTGATAACAGATTCTCACATAATAAAACACATTAACGTTTGCTCTTACGTCTTATCACGCTGTAAACAACACAGTAACATCTTTGATAACAAATTTCCTGAAACTGATTTCAGCGAATTGAAAAATAAGCTATAGTAACGGCCATCACGGTAAGACCCGGACCAGGGACCTTGAATTGAGTGCCGATTAGCAATTTTAGTCCAATTTATTAAAACTTGGCACAATGACCGACTTTAGAAGATCTTTTTAGGTTTTTTTTAATTACGGCTTTTGGCGAAAAGCACATGAAGGCTATCACCGTTAAGCATTACATGGAGGAGAAACTAAATCTAAATATTGTTTATGCTACACTAAAATTAAAACTAAACACTATATATACACTAAAACTAAATAAGATTATTAAAATACACAAACTTAATAAGGAAGTAAAGGAAATACAATTGTGAAAACAAAACAAAAAACAAATAATATTACAACAAAAGTGTGACTAGTAAAAAAAGGATATACAAATTAACAATAGTGCGCTGAACACCAATACCATAGCTAAAGTAGTTCAAATACATTTATACGACGTAAAAAATTTAGAAGTCGGTCAATGACCGACGAATCGTCCTTTAAAATTGCCTCCATAGAGGCACCCGATCCACACATTTAACGCATGCTTTTAAAACCATCACAATCCTTATTTTTTTTTTTTTTTTTAAGGCGAAAAGCACATTGAGGCTATTATTGTCTCCCTAAATGTAAGTGTTAGTGTAAAGTGTCAAAGTAGTAAGTGTAGGGTTGTATCCAATCCAAAAAAGTGTTTGATTGTGATGATAACGCCACGAAACTGACATATAGGTGGGTTTAACTACTTCGGGTACGATCTTTTTAGGAACTCCACATCAGAAGAAAGTTTATCTGCATTGGCATTGCTGTCGATTGAAAAATATTTAATAATGAACATTCCAGATTTCAACCAGAAAGTCATTGATAAATTTGACCATCGGAAAGAGAAAAATTGACTTTCTTTTCAAGTAACAGATTTGTCACCAATAGCTTCGACAGGTTTACTGATCAGCGAAATTCGTTCAACAGTTTCAAAATGGCGGTCATTTCAAATCTTTAAAAATTCAAAACTTGTTTGTCTTAAACATTTTTCAAAAATTTGACTTCACTATCGTAATCAGCGTTAAAAACTGCATAAATAAGAATTTTGAATTTTCAAAAATATTGAAATCAAGAAATTTTATTTGACGGAAGTCATTTTCGCATTTTCAATGCAATTTAGAGGTTAAAACGCATAAGCAAATTGCAATGCTGGTTATAACGATGAAATAGTTTCAAAAAGGGTAGGATAACACTGGGAATTTCGCTTCCATCACGTCAGCGAGACAGCTGCGTGCCACGATTATTTACTATGACGTTAGCTTACTTTTTCATTAATCTATAACTGAGTATACAAAAAGATGCCCAATAAAACCTTTACACGGTAACTTTCTACCACATAAAATTTTAAGTAATACATTCAATTAGAAATTTAAAACAATAACTTTATACAATTTAAGACAAACAGTCAATCAGTACTGTTAAATTTCATGACGGGAACATTTCAAGTCGTGGAAGGTCAGTGAAATCTACAAGTCATCGTTGCTTCCAAGATCAAGCAGTAAGAAGTCTGCAAAGATTATGTTTGCCGGACTGTCCATAAACAAATGTTTTCAGGTTTGCTAGTACTGTACAATAAAATCCTATTCCAGTATCCCACGGTCAGTTAATTGCTTCTGATAGTAAACTACACAACAGTAAATGTACTACAACGCAGGCTGTTACAAGCCTTTGCAAAGTGATAATACAGTCTTGGAAAGCAGATACGAGAAAGCAGTTCGAACAACCGTACTGTGTTTAGTGTTTTATATTTATCGTGAAAGGAAAATCGATCAACAATAGATTTTTGATTGACACTGTTATCATCTCCTGAAACTAACGAAAATTGCGTAACAAACAAATAAAACACTTAAAAAGTAAATAACAATGTTTAAAGCTGTGTAATCCTAACAACACTAAAACAATTTTACAAAAAAGAGTTAATTACCTAAACACGACACTCAAATTAGAATAAAATACGATAACGTTGTAAAGGATCTTTGATTGGCCTACTCATAAGAAGGATCGGAGTGAACGGCACGGGAATACATTCACCTCCGATGTCAAACCTACGATCTTGATGTGCGCAAGTTCGGAGACACATAAGACAGATTACCTCGGACACGCCGTTAGAAAATAAAAAACAAATCAAAATTATCTGCACGTCTACAGATAGTTGTACAAACATTGTGCAAATCGTTACATACAGAATATAAATTGTCAGTACCAACAAACGTTAACTACACGTATTACATCACAAGATTCTGTCCAATATGCAGCTGTTTGATGACGTAACAATTCCCAGCAAGAAATTAATTAACGGAACAAGTGTTTGTCTGTTTGGACTTGCGCAAAGACTACCTACTGTACTTCTACAAAACGTTACTGCGATAATACTGATCAGATGTTAACAACTAAATGCAATTGTACGATTGCATACGAGCTGGTTAGTTTCTGTGGAAAATCAAACGATTTTTAAAAATGCCGAAAATGTTCAAATCAATATGTAATTTTATTAAGTTGAACGAAAGTAAATAGGTATTGGGATTAAGAATCACTCGTCGAAGTGGATCCAGATTGAGTTTGTGTTAAATAAATAGCTTAAATAGCCCAGTGAAATTATCAGAAATGTTTGCGTTAATTAGGGTAGTTCAGATTTTTTTTTTTGATATGTTGTATGGGTTGATATACTGTTGAAAAATCTGTTTGCGAATTCCCACAATCACTGCGGCGCCGCTATCTTCAAAAAAACACCAGTTTTCGGACTTTTTCTTATTTTTCTACAATTTAAGACCAAAACGAAATTTCTAACTGTAATACTTTCCAAGAGCATTTTGAATTCCCAGAATTTGTTACTAAACCGTTAAAAATACAAATTTGTCGTAGTTTTTTGTTCGATAGCAAGTAAATGGTGGGTCCTACGGCAAATTTTGGCATATCTGTAGTAAAGGCCTCACTCTTCTCCTCTTCTCCCTCTTAGCCCCCACTCTTTATTACCAATACACCAGGGTTCTGTGGAGGGGTGAGACCGATCCTAACTAGTAATCGACTAGGGATGTTTTGACCTAGCATTCGATACGTTATTTGGTATCGATACAATATAGGAAAAAATATCAATACTCCGACGTATGTGTAAGATTTTTTCTCCATTCACTTCCGTTTCTAGATGGCCGCCTCTGTTTAAACGATGACGGATGTACGCAGCTCGATGTAACAGTTCATCGAGCAGAACGAGGAAGAAGCTTCTCTGAAAGAATAGATTATATTTCAGAAAACTACACAAACACACACACATACACACACAAACACACACACACACACACACACACACACACACACACACATATATATATATATATATATATATATATATATATATATATATGTGTGTGTGTGTGTGTGTGTGTGTATATATATATATATATATATATATATATATATATATATATATATATATATATATATATATGTGTGTGTGTGTGTGTGTGTGTGTGTGTGTGTGTGTGTGTGTATATATATATATATATATATATATATATATGCTTACCAGTTTTAGGGAGTTGTTAACTGGGTTTATAGTTCAGATTTAAAACAGAAAAGATCGCATAGTTTACTGCTGATGCAATTAGTTTAAGCGCGTGACCCTGGGCAGCTAAAACTAGGCCAGCAGGATGTTTTATCATCTTTTCCGATAACATCTGCCAATTTATGTTTACAAAACTGACCGCGTCAACATTTTCCGTGTCAAATCAGCCTTGTCCAGGCTAATTGTGTTAATAGTACATCATATGCCGATTTGTTGCAGCTGTACTACCCTTCCCCTTGCACCCACTTCACTCATCAGTCTGCTGCATCTCTGACAAATATCTCCGACAATACCGAAGTAACCAGCAGGGGTGTGCAGACCAGCTGCACCTATTAAAAGGATTTAAAAGTCCCTCACGGTACCCGAGTCTAACACACACTTACACTTACAACACTACACTTACGTCTTTAACACTTTACACTCACACTTACATTTAAGGAGGCGATAACAGCATCAATGTGCTTTTAGCCTTAAAATAACAACAACAAAAAAACAAAAAAAATTCCGAAGTAATATTTATTGCCATTGTTTGAATGATTGAATGACTGTAGGATTACTATTGCACTGCGACCTTGTGCCCCCTTTCTGTATTCCTGAATTGCTCAGTTACAGCGCCTTCCCCAGCTCCAGTCTTTTTATAAAGTCTAGGATTTAGAGGGGCTTGAAGGGGTTCTTGGACTTTCCAGTTGGTTACTGAGGTGCTTACAGATGCTTGCTCTGCTAATTCCCTTTCTTTTTTCTCTTGACAACTATCACAAAGGTTCTGCTCCATTTGGCCAACCTTTCTGTTGTGCTGTGAGAACCCGTTCATTTTATTTTACATTCTTAATTTACGGAAACATCCACAAGTAGCCACGGAAATGGGGTCCCCCATACATAGTACATGAGTACACTGGGAGGTCCCCAGGTTTGATACACCATTATGCCGGTGTCATTCACTCCATCAGCACGGGTCGGTTTACACTTTAGAGTTAGCCAAGCTATGTAGAGTAGAGTAGTGAATGTGTATGTGTTGAGTACATGAGTGAGAGCAGTATGAGCTACAGGTACGGTGGGATCGCTGCTCACTTCAGCTGCCTCCACTCGGCATTACCAATGTTAACGATGATGATAAATAATAACAAATCATTATCAATTAAATTACCGCTTTCGAAATGTTTCTGTTTGACTACAAGGAATACAAACAACTAAAGTGATTGCATTAATTAATTGTGTTCTAATTAACAACGTATTCGGTAATTATACTGCATAAGCAAAGACAACGCCGTGTGTTGTTAGACTTCGCATGTAGTTTAAATGGCTGCAAACTGATATGTTTACATGGAGTCCGGAGAGGGCGGCTGGTGACGTAGCCAGCTTTCTTAAAAAATAATTTTTATAAGATATGTTCTAGTGTACTAAACAGTACTGACCAGTGAGCAGTTGGCACACTGTCTTATTCGTAAACTGTTCCCTAAACTTGATTAAATCACTGCTACTGTTCACTTTTATATTAATAAAATAATCACAACACGCAGCTGTCTCGGTGGCGTGATAGAAGCGAATTTCCAAAAGTAATTTTCTTCATTTTACCCTTTTTGAAATACTGATTTCACCAACATAATCAGCATTGGAATCTGCATATTTAGAATTATAGACTTTCAAATTGCACTGGAAATAGAAAAATGAACCAAGACCACAGCCAAATTAAATTTCCTAATTTTAGGAAATTTTCCAAAATTCAAAATACTAATGTATGCAGTTTTTAACGATGATTACGATGGTTAAGTCGAATTTTAAAAAATATTTAAGATAAAATGTTTTGAATTTTTAAAGATTTCAAATGGCCGCCATTTTGAAACTGTTGTGAATTTGGCTGATTTAATAAACTTGGCCAAGCTATTACTACAGTCGATTTTCGTGAAAAATTTGAATTAAATGCGCAATGTGCAAGGACTGAAACTGCCAACATAAGCGTGGTAAGACACACACACACGCACGTTCAAGCGTGGTAAGAGGCGCGCGTGCGCACTCTCTCTCTCTCTCTCTCTCTCTCTCTCTCTCTCTCTCTCTCTCACACACACACACACACACACACCAAAAAGTAATTCAGAGGTCAGGATCCGGTCTCATTTCATGGTTCCGACTCTTACCATGATTGCTGATCTAATAGTTCATGTTTTCAATGGATATTTACTAGTTAAACCGTTTTATATTTTGCAGCCTGAACATTTTATTGCTTTTAAATTAAGTTAAACTTGCTCAATTTATACAACCAGTCAACCGTTATTATCAAAATAATCTCCCTTAGATTATTAACGAACCAGGAATTATGTCAGTAATTTAATAAAGAATCGATTATCGACGTTTGTAATAAATAATGGCTTAATTATTCAATTAAAACCTGTAATTATTTGTATAAACTGGTATTACCTGTTAATGTGTGTTATCAAACTATAAATTTAATTAGGACTATTTAAGACTATTTAATTAGGACTTGAAGAATATGTTGTGTTATCTGACTGTAGGCTGAAGAGGTAAGATATGTATAGTGATTAATTTGATAACATACGACAGACTTTCAATAGGTAGCCTAATCATTTTTTATGCTTAACGGCCACACTTTATGCCAATTAAACTAAAGAGGGATCAGGAAGAAGGAGAAACAACGGGAGTAACTGCGGCTCGAACTAGGTGCCCAGTTGACTGACCGATGCTTTAATCACGTCGATCACCGAACCCCCGAAAGGCTTTTTTTAAATTGCTACTTGTATGGAATAAGACAGCGATTTAAAAAATTTCTTTATTTGCGTGAAATATCAGATTTATATCAGATATAACGAAAGATGTTTCACTGAATAGTACAAATATTACATGAACTATACTTTAGCACTTATATTGTCACACATTTATATGACAGTGAAACTGAGAGCTGGAGAATTGGCAAACGTAGTGATCTGTATACGCTGCATAGGATACATGTATCACCCATTTTATTAGTCAGCCACATTGAGTAGTTCGGTCAATATAGTACAGTATTTGTTCTTATATCGTTAAACCCTGAACAATTGTGTAAAGCACACACACACACACACACACACACGCGCGCACACACACACACACACACACACACACACACACACACACACACACACACACACACACACACACACACACACACACACACACACACACACACACACACACACACACACACACACACACACACACACACACAAACTATAGCCTATACATATACAGCCTAGACATTATCGATTTTGCCGGTAATTTTGTGCCAGGCTGTGGGAAATTATTACGGTTGAAATTGGCAACACTGATTCATCTGGTAATGTTTGTGTTAGAATTCGTGTATGACAGACTTAAGGGCATATAAACGATAAATTGATTAACCGAAGAAGGAGTTCAAATATTGTTGAATTTAAAATAAACGTGTAAAGCGTAAAAAATGTTTAAACATAATATGTGTGTTTTTCATTGACACTACAAGTAAGGACTGTAATTAAAATTTGAAAGAAATTTGTCCAGCTGGTTTTGACGAATCTAAATAAACAATAGCAGCACGCAGCTGTTTCGCTGACGTAATGGAATCAATATTCTAAAATGTTTCTTATCTTCCTATCACATCTCAATTCACGTATATAATCAGCATTGAAATCTACACAAATAAGCATTTAAAAATTTTAAATTCCAAAAAAATAAAAAAATAAAGCCTAACGATTGACATTTTTTTGTATATTTAAAAAAATTTGAAAGTTTACGATAAAATTACGATTTTTTTTTAATTTGAAATGGACGCCATTTTGAAACTGTTGAACGAATTTCGCCGGGTGACGAATTTGTTCAAACTACAGTATTACCAAAATCGAGTTCTGCGCCAAGGATTCAAATCGGACCGAAATTGCGAAAGCATAAATAGCAACATTTTGAACTACCTGTTAAAAAACGATCTAGAAATCAAAGATCTGCGCTCATTTCAAGGTCATGGAGTTGGGTCGCACCATAATGGCCGCTCTAATGGTATTCGCTAATTGTCACAATACCATTAATTCACTGGAGAAGGAACAAATTACAAACCCAATCCATAAAGCGGCAACGAGTAATTTGAGCGTCGTTTTATGTCTTGCATAACTGCTAACTTATTAGTCTGCTTTCCAAATATTGACTTTCAACATCAATGTTCGTTTGATGGAAAGATCAACCACTTAGTTACAGGGGTCAATAAAATTACACTCCATTAAACCCAGTCAATTGGTTTACTTATACTAAAATAGCGACAGTTAAAAGTCATTCAGGCATACGTCAGAGCTTTAGATAAATAGATAATTGTAACCACACAACAAGGAACTGTATGTTTATTTATAGGAACTATACAATATACGAGCTGATCCTTCTCATTTTACTTTAGAAGTACAGGATCCACCAGTGAAACGGGGGGATTAAATGAAGTAATTGATTGTTGAAAAAAAACTTTTTTAATATTCTTTTAGTAAATAATTGAAAGCACAAGAATAGCCATTATGGGTACAATACGAAAAAATATTATTTTCTGAAGACTACATCTATCAAATGTCCTCCATTGCAGTTAAGACATTCCTGGAGCCTGGTTTGGAATTTTTGCATGACCTCTCGCAGCATGTTGACAGGTATTACCGCAATCTCGTCTACAATTCCTTGTTTGAGGGCTTGAATGGTTGTGGGTAGATCTCTTTGAAACATTTTTGTTTCTAGGTATCCCCCAGATGTGTCACTTATTCCAATGTGAAGGACATGTTGTTTGGCTGATGGGCGAGGTCTTCTAACCATAGCCTGTTGAACAGCTGCGATGTTTTCAGGTGTTCGAACAGTTTTTACACTCCTACGCACCAGTAACATCCCCCCACTACCTGCCAACTTTGTCTCAAGGCCACCTACAATCATCCCGTTTCATTGGCGGACACTGTATACTATAAATATCGCAAATGTGGATTTTTTTTTTTTTTTGCTATGCCAGTCAGATTAATGGAAATGGTCACAGTAACTGAAGTCTCAAACCTACGGTTCGCAAATTCATAGATGCGGCAGACGTCCTTGCCGGCCCTCCACTATAAAAAAATGTTATTTTCATCAATTCTATGCAGAAAGTTAACAACAAACTGTAATATTTTGTTTTTATCTGCAAGTTTAATTTCATGTAACAATTATAATTTGTAGGTGCGAAAATGAAGTCTCTTATGTACCACTTCGTACAAAGTACCTTTAGGCACTCCAAATTGTAGACCACGTCTGGCCAATGACTTCTTTGGGCCACACACGGAATACTGATCTGTTGTACCACCCAACTTTGTTTGGGTCGATTTTGTCTGGTATTTTTCTGTTCACTCATCCATCCTGATTAACAAATGTATCTACCTTCCCCCTTTTCTCTTCAAGGATAAGTTAAACTTTAACATGTCCCGCTGTACCTGTGCCAATTCCAAAGGGGGGACTCCAGCCCGCCTGAATCCACCAGTGGGTAGTGAAGACGACGCGAAAGTCAGCTGATCCGTTTCGTTAATAATTCATATTTGATGTAAGTCATGCTAAGCAACGATGCACATTTTAGCTATAAGCAGTTTACAAGGACCAGAAACAAGGCGCCTAAGGCACTTAAGTACGTGCTTTAAAACCTTGCGCTTTACCATTTTATTTCAAAATCTTATTTCACCATTTTTCACGTAAACACTTCCGTTTTCTTTTCGCACAGATCAATTCCGGTTTTAGAATCTGGTGTTTCTTTTAAACTTAAATTTTTGAAATTCGTTTCATCACACCATGCAGCCAACACCCATCCGGACAGCTGCCACTGCATATCTCCAAGGCCTAAGGCAGCGTCGGTTGCAGCATAGATAAACGACATTAATATTACGATCACGGAAGTAAGCTACCATGAGCATATAGCGCACGTAATGTGTTAATTCGGGATTTAAACATCTCTTGAAATGATAAGCAGACCAGATAATAATGCAACTAAAACTAATTAAAATTACTGATTATTGCACTCAATATAGATAATGCATATTTGTTATAGGCCTATGCATGCCTCGCTGTGTGGAAATAAATAACCGCTTTGTCTAAAGGACGTTCCATATTCAGTTGGCAGTAATAGAGTGGACGCTGTATTACACGGACTGAAAACATTGGTCTATGCCAACAGATTGTCACTATTATTGTTGCATGCCGATTACTTTGAACGAATACAGTTTATTTTTTCATTAATATAATCATCTTCTTGAACATTTTAGAGAACTAGTAAATGTTTTCCGTCATAACGGCTGTGGGCTTAATGCCCTATGGTATTATTATTATTGTATTATATTATTATATCATTAAACTACGAGTACTGATCACCGAAAAGAAACCATCAAACGTACTATACATTTATGTTAAGAAATTTTCCAAAAACTTTATCTACGCCTCAATGTTTTGTAATTTCCTTCAAAAATACTTTATTACTGAAAACACAATACGCTCTTCGTAGCATAACTAGATGTTTACATTTTGTGGACAATCCTTCAATTAAATAAAATTACGAGACAATTCAATAATTTTACGAATATTTCAAATATTTTTAATTACGGTTTTTGAATACTGTATATTTTCTCAATATTTACATTAAGAACATTGGGTAAGGTGGTTCACGACATAATATAGGCTATTTTGGAAAAGTGTTCCGTTATTAAAAACGCGTTTTATCCACAATGACCGAGCGAGGTCTTTTGTATAAATCCTGAATTATTACGTGTAAGATTTCTTTCCATTCTCTTCCGTTTCAAGATGGCGGCCTTTGAATTAACGTTGACGATTGTATTTGCTGTAATACTGGCTGAACTGCAAGACCTATTATAACTTTAACTGCTTCTTGGAGAAAGGGCATACAATTTTCAATAAAGCTGGTTCAGTAACATTTTCCTAAATATTACGGTTACCTGACTTCAGGCTCTGTCTTGGAGCGATGACCAGGCAATTAATAAAGAAAATATTGCCAGATCTAATGTTCTTTGAACTACTAGGTATCTAGACACGACTGTTAATTGTTATGACACAGGAATGGGAAAATTGTTTCCTTTACACTAATCAGGTAATTGGGTGCTACAGTGTTGCAAAGGAAGTAACCAATAGGTTAAGCTAAATTCAATTATAGCGTACTTGTTAGTAAATACAGTGCATTATGGCTGCCAATATATGAGTCATATATCCTAAACAAAGACATGAAATAGACTTGCTATAGTCAAAGTACAACAAACCACAATAAATAGAATACGGTATGTATTGTATATACTTTGCAACAAACAATGTTACACGAACGTCTCAGCATACTGCACAAATGGTATGAGTCTGAACATCACTTTCGGCGGTGTTATGGACGAAACAATGTTAAGGATATTAACGATAACCGAGGCACTGGCGATCATTTTGTGCTGTTCTAGAAATAAAACGAATTTCTGATCACTCCGCTACACGGACAATAAACAAATATACATTTAACACAAAAACAACATCATGTTAGTTTTGCTATGGTTATTTTTAAATCTGAACAACAGGCCAACCGTCCTCTTCCCCACCCCATACTGCTGAAAGTGCGGAACTCATGCCATCACACGTTAAACTCTAGCAATGGTTACAATGGAAAAAAATTATCACTCGTCATCGGTCGTGGGTGCATTGATAACTAACCAAAGTTTACTTGTAAGCTATATTTCACCATCGTAATCAGTATTTAAATTTGCACATATTAGCGTTTTAAACTTTAAAATTATACTGAAAATATGAAAATGAACCCTGACCTCCGTTAAAATAAATTTCTTAATTACAACGAATTTTCAAAATTAAAACGCTAATTTATACACGACTTTTAAAAAATGTTCAGTTTTAACATTGTGTGTGTGTGTGTGTGTGTGCACGCGCGCGCACTTAATAACAATAAAGTTTTAAGTGATTATTATATTTAATTATGTTTTAATTAACAAAGTGTTCGATAATTATATTACATAAGCATAGACAGAGTTGTACGTTAAGATTAAATACAGTACTTTAAATGTAATTGAAATGACAACAGACGGAATTGATTATTTAGACAGCGGTGGGGTTGAAAGCCGAAGTCCGTAAGGGGAGAAACCCTTATTTCATATTACGTACTGTAAAAACAAAATATTAATTTCTAAATTACAGAAAATTCTGTTGTTATAAACAGAAAATAAGTGTTATAAACTTGGGTTGTAACCTAAATTATTTTTATAACTTAACTTTTGTAAAGAAGTTATCATTCGAGTCACGGTCGATAATAAAGTTTAACTTTTCTGCAAACATGTTTT
>CM040189.1:45374682-45390602 GCA_022606455.1 Callitettix versicolor
CTATTCTATAATTATATTATGTAAATGATATAATCGACGATGATATTACTACATAATTGATCTATATTCTAAACATTAGAAACACTGTAATTTTTTATTTACAACTTATCTCTATTTCTTCTATTTTATAACTGTTTATTATACACAAACAGCAACGTGATATCCTGCACGATCACGTCATTCTTTTCCCACGTACGTTTATCGCTGTATTTGTTACTTAAACACAACTTAATTGAAGATAGAAGATTACCTTTTCTAAAACAATAAGAAAAAAATGACAGGAAGCAATTGAACGGAGAAAGACAAGCGAACAGATTTTACAGTATGAATTTATGCCTTTTTTACGGGCACAAGACTTTGATATTCTGCAGTAAATGTAACCGACTGTATTATTAGCACTGTATAACATTGCGTGTGTCGAGCATGCGCACAACGTGGAATTTTCCATAAACAATTTAATTACAGCGTTCTTGGGCGAGTACAGTTTAACTCGAAGGTCTTGCATAAAGTATTTAGTAACTTTGCACGTACTAAAATGTCATATAATGGAAGCATTTTAAATGTCACTCGAGGTATAGGCTTATCTAGGAAGGTCAGGGGGTGTTATCAGTACCGAGGGTCCTTCAATAGACCTTGATCCAAAATGGCGAGTTTTAAAGCCGTTTGAGGGCAACTTTATTCTTACGATTTTTTAAGGGAAACGTCTATAATTTGAGTAATTAGTAAGACATGAGGATTTTTTAAAAATATTTTTAGGTTATTCAACTTTATAAGAGTTACGGTTTTTTAACTTGGCTTGCAAAAAAAAAACAATTTATTAAATATCAACAACGCAAGACACTTCGGGTGTAAATAATATTGAATGACAAGTCTAATTAAAACTCTATTTGAAATTTTAATTTCTTATATTAAGAAACTTTTAAGTTTAAAACTGTTATTAAATTTAAAACAGTATCTTTGTTTACCTTATGTACCTTTATGTATCTTTGTGTTGTGGGTAGCCTACCTTGTTTTTTTACAAGGCATATTGGAATTTAATGCGACAAATTATATATTATTGTTCTAGTACAGTAAATTTCAACGTAAACTAATATCGGTCTAATAAGAGATCTTTCAAACTGCACTGACCCTATTCTTAGAAGCATTTAGACATTGTTAAAGATTAACTAGTTAATTTACTAAATCTATTTACTATTATAGTACAATTATTTTAAAACAGTAAGTAATCCATAACTGATTGTCCAGAAATGTTTCTTGTTTGAATAAAAACTCTCAGTTTATTCTAAAATAAAAACTGTTAAATTTAAGTTTCTGAATAGAATAAAATAATATTGCTTATTTGGCAAGGAAATTATTGTACACAATTTTTATGATTTTTAGTTGCAGACCTACAAAATAGTTAATTATTTTGTTTAACAAAATAGTTAAAATTATTTATTAAGAAGTTTTAAACAATAACTAATTTAAGGGCAATGTCCACAAACACAATGTCACCTGCAATCGGCGAGATTTTGCCAGGTCAACTAGAACTTCGACTGGGGGAATGATGCTTTCGCTATGGATATTCATAATTGAGAATTAGCCATTATTAATAGTCAATAATTATTATAAGGTAAATTATTCGTGACCTTACACTAAAATTATTCAGCGCAGGTCTTATGCTGTTTTTATCTATCTGACGTTATAATTGCAGTGACGAAGCCTAGTAGCCTACATTTCACTAAGCATCTGCAATCCAAATGTTAATAATATTTAATAGTATAATAGTATAGCCATTCGGTAATTGCTTTATTAGTGGGTTTGGGGTTTGTTACGAGACAAATAATGACGTAAAAACTTAACTAAAGTATAGTTGGACTATTACAAAATGTGTTAAAAATCTTCAAATTTTTTTAATCTATGCGAGAGTTACAACTCCCAAACACGCCTGGATACTCTCCTATAACTCGAAGTCACGGATAAAATTTCGCAACGAGTTAAGCATACTGACATGGGGGAGGGAAAAAATTGCAAAATTAGTAAATTAAGTTATAAATGCAGTCAGGAAAAAAGAGATTAGTAAACATAGTGTTTAAAAAACCCTAAGGTAATGAAAAGGTATTTTTGTATTAGCGAATATCCATTTGGAACAATAAGCTATTGGAGCTGCCATCATGGTAAGATCCAGATCCGTGACTTTGAAATGAGCGCCTATTCTCACATTTACGTTACATTTTCAAGGGTATTTAAACATTATATGTGTAATTTTCGTCAATGAAAATGTATTTAAACTACAAATAATATTTTAACCTTTTATTCCTTCAAAATACTTTCCTCCCGTACGTACTTCTTTCACTGTTCATACAATTGTTGGAAACACTCCTGAAAGCCATTTTTGGAAATTTCGTTTAGCCGCTTTGTTGCATTTTTCATCACCTCTTGCGAATCAGAAAGACGACGTCCCTTCAATGTCATTTTTAGTCATAGAAATAGGTAAAAATCCGTTAATGCAAGGTCAGAAGATAGGGAGGGTTTTCCAGAGTGGTAACACTGTGCTTGGCAAGGTATTGTTTCACCATCAGCGATCGATGAGATTGGGCGTTGTCATGCAACAAAAACCAATCTTCTCTGCCCATTTTCCAGGTCGGTTTATCTAACTACATGTCTTTTTCCACCGGATTTTTACCTGTTTCGACGACTGAAAATGACATTGAAGGGACATCATTTTGCTGATTCGCAAGTGGTGATGGAAAATGCGACAAAGCGGCTAAACGAAATTTCCAAAAATGTCTTTCAGGAGTGTTTCCAACAATTGTATGAACGGTGGAAGACGTGCGTACATGCAGGAAGAGAGAGAGAGAGAGAGAGAGAGAGAGAGAGAGAGAGAGAGAGAGTGTGTTTTGTTTGTTTGTTATTTGTTTTCGTTAGCAAATACTGCAGCTTTAATTTAATTTTATTCAAATTTGGCACGAAAAACGATTTTGGTAATAACTTGAGAAGTTCGTTAACCAGCAAAATGGTTCAACAATTTCAAAATGGCGTCAATTTAAAATCTTTAAAAATTCATAGCCTTTTTTACGCCTTAAACTTTTTCAAATATCCATTTCACCACGATAATCAGCGAAAAAACTGCATAAATGTTCAAAATCCGTTGAAATTGAGAAATTCAATTTGACTGCGGTCAGGGTTCATTTTCGTATTTTCAGTGCAATTTGACATTTTAAAATGCCAATATTTGAAGCTGTTTTGATGGTGAAATCAGAATTTCAAAAAAAGAAATTACGATAAGACTTTTGAAAATTCGTTTCCATCACGTCAGCGATACAGCTGCGTGTCTTGATTATTTTTAAACTTTCGAAATCCGCACAAGGGAAGCCGCTGTTGCAGCTAAATCTCTAATATTTATGTAATATAACGCAAGGCGGGGTATAGTGTATGTGACCTAACTACAGGGGTGTATCTATTTTGCATAGCCTGTGCCCTGATTTGGTAATACGATCTGCAATGAAACAATAAATGGTTCCATTGATTAACAACTTCGCTCTGTAGTTGCCTGTTCCATTTGGCTTGTTAAACCGGTTTATGTCAGTCCTAAAAATGACAATTTCGTACATGAACTGTATTTTGCATCTATTTCCCTCCCTTAAAAATTCAATAAATCAAAGGAAGGTACATTGTTCATCGTAACCAAATCACTACATGGCAGCTATAGTGGTTAGATATTGAATAATCTCGGCACGCAGCTGTCTCGCGGACGCGTAAAATTGAATTTCCAACAATACTTCTTTACTTTATACTTCTCAGGTACAATCATGATCACCAACATAATCAGCACACAAATTTACATAAAATAGCATTTTCAAATTACAAATCGCGCTGAATATACTATTTACAGAAAAACGAATTCTGTATTATTTTTATTATATAAATAATATTTTTAACAAATCACGAATTCCACCTGAATAATAATGTCAAGTATTAAGACAGACTCAAAACCTTTGTAGTTTATTAAAGACAAATTAGCAGCTGTAAAAATAATGAATAGTTTGAAAAAGACAAAGACTACAGCAACAGTAAGCAGAATTAATTAGTTAACCCACGATATATGTAGATGTGTCTATGCATACAAGCAATTTAAATACACAGCCTTATGTATCTTTGTGTTGTGGGTAGCCTACCTTGTCTTTTACAAGGCATATTGGAATTTAATGCGACAAATTATATATTATTGTTCTAGTACAGTAAATTTCAACGTAAACTAATATCGGTCTAATAAGAGATCTTTCAAACTGCACTGACCCTATTCTTAGAAGCATTTAGACATTGTTAAAGATTAACTAGTTAATTTACTAAATCTATTTACTATTATAGTACAATTATTTTAAAACAGTAAGTAATCCATAACTGATTATCCAGAAATGTTTCTTGTTCGAATAAAAACTCAAAGTTTTCGTATTTGAGGAAGTTTATACTTTATTTCGGCTTTTCCCGAGTTTATCAAAATCTTGTATTTTTTTTATTTATAATTATAATTTATAATTAAGCAAAATTGGTTTAAAAAATTAAAATAATCGGCCGGTAAATTCCAGCATTGGATAACTGTTAATATTCTTGCTTCAATTAATAACTGTCGCGGTTAAAAAATTAATTTAATGATTCCAATTTCGACTATCGATAATCGAGACTGAGAAATTGCTGAAAAAAATTATCAAAACTAAAAAGTGGTGTACTTAAAACATCTGGCAGAGATAGCCTATCTCTAGCTCATACTGCCCCCACTCATCTACTCAGCCCCGCAGGGGTGCAGACTAGCTGCACCTATTGAGAGGATTTAGACGTCCCTCGCGGCACCCGAGTCTAACACACACTTACACTTACAATACTACAGTTACTACTTTAAAACTTTACACTCACACGTACATTTAGGGAGGCGATAATAGCCTCAATGAGCTTTTCGTCTTAAAATACAACAACAAAATTTTAAAAAATAATCTACTCAGGACACACACACACGCACACACAACTCTACATATCTTGGCTAACTCTAAAGGGTAAAGCGACCCTTGCTGATGAAGTGTATGACACCGGCCTAATGGTGTATCAAACGGAGCTCTGGGATACCTCACAGTGTACCTTAGCCTTACCCATGCATGCAGGGCTCTGAATGGGGACATCATTTCCTTAGCTACTCGTGCGAAAAAACATGAGTAAGAATGTAAAATAGAATGAGCGAGATCTCACCGCACAACAAAAAGCTACCCAAACGAAGTACATTTTACGAGATAAGAGTCAAGAGAAAGAAAAACTGAAAGGGTATTTATTAGTAGAGCAAACATCGTAATAACAAAATGGGAAGTCACCGATTAGAACTGGAGAACTACCCACTTTTGAATCCTTTCCAAATCCTACACTTTATGAAAAGAATACGACTGAAGAAGGCGCTGTAACTGGGCATTTCAGGAATGTAGAAAAGAGGTACAATAGATTTACAAAGGTCGCAGTGCAGTACTAGGCTGCACTGACCTTGTAAATTCATTAATTCATTTATAATCCAGTTATTTCTTACCACCACCATGAGTCCCTTGGTAAATACCGTGTATTAAAAAAAAAAAAAATCGGCAGTCTATACTTTACAGCATAGCCTATTCATATAAGCCATACAATAGATATGACAGGTAATCTACAGGGAATTTACTTAACTATAAATTATAATTATAAATATACTATCAAAATTCAAAATTTGCAGAAAATTGGAAACGTCAAAACTGCCAGAATCACAGCACGAGTTAGGGTCAAAAAGTTTCCGGAATTGGTCAATAAAAATTTATTAAAAGTACGTGAACTATTTTAACTTTTATTTCCTTCAAAATATTCTCCTCCTGCATGTACACACTTCTTCTACCTTTCATACAATTGTTGGATTCACTCCTGAAAACCGTTTTTGGAAATTTCGTTTAGCCAGTTGGTAGAATTTACTTTTTGCAAATCAGCAAAACGATGCCCTTCAATGTCATTTTCAGTCGTGGTAACAGGTAAAAATCCGGTGGTGTAAGGTCGGGAGAATAGGGAGTGTGTTCCAGATTGGTAACATCAATGAATACAGAATCTATAAGAAGGACACTTCTTGCATGGAGAAGTCAGCCCATTTTATTCGACCGAGAACGCTACTTGGATTCCCCGTCAATAGGCAGCGCTGAATGTTTTTTTTCTAAACTTGCAGCTCAGAGAGAGACAGATATAGGAGTGATGGCCTTCTCTGTCCCTCTCTATCGCTGTCTGTCTGTCTATCTATCTTTCCCTCTCCAAATTCTACCCTAACGCTTGACCTGTTTGGGAAATTATGAATACAAGGTCAACTTGTGAAAGTTATATTTGCAAACAAGTAACGAACCTCTTCCCGCCCGTCATCATCGGTTCTGTCATTGAACAGTAAGTTATATTAATATACAGGATTGGTCAAATGTTGTCGTGACTCATACTTTTCTTGTTTATTTATGGAGAAAAACCAAACTTATGAAGCGTTTAGAAGACATAAAGATGTACATTTCAGTGCATGAGGCAACTTTGTCTCGGCCTCCAAAATCTGCAATTACCCCATACTAAATGTACTAAAAAGTACATCTTTATACCTTTTCATGCATTTAGTTTTTCTCCATTAATAAACTAAAACGTTATTCCGGTGTTCCGATAATTTTGACTAAACTGTATGTTAAACGGTTCAGGCTCACTACCGTAATGAAAACGAAAGTTTAGGAAAATTGACCTGGGACGTAAACACGAATAATTTTCGCTCAACCCCTCAGTTGTTGGTAGGAAGAGAGCGACAGAGAATGCCATCACCCCTATATCTGCCTCTCTCTGAGCTACATGTTTAGAAAAAAACATGCAGCGCTGTCTATCGGCGGGGAATCCAAGTAGCGTTCTCGGCCGAAAAAATGTGCTGACTTTTACAGGCAAAAAGTGTCCTTCTTATAGATTCTGTATTCATTGGTAACATTGTGCTTGGCAAGGTATTGCTTCACCAGCAGTGATCGATGTGACGGGGCATTGTCATGCAACAAAAACCAATCGTTCCTGTCCATTTTTCAGGTCGTTTTCGTCTGACTGCATCTCGTAGCCGTTTCAGGATCTCATTGTACAGTTCTTTTTCTTTCAGGAACAAATTCGTACTGAATCAAACTCTCGTAATAAAAAAAACCTCCAATATCCTTTTACCCCAGCTTCTGTCCAAGCGATGTTTTCTTTTCTTGGTGTTTTTGATTTTCTTTCAGCAGACTGACATTTCTACTGAGGGAAGCACAGGAAGCATGGTGTACTTAGCAATGGATTTTTACCTGTTTTCAACACGAAGCGAGTATTTTGAAAAAAAATATTATACTTACTTTTAATAAATATAAATTTTCATTCCAATTCCGGGAACTTTTTGACCCTAACTCGTATAAACTTCGAATGTGTTTTTTATTCAATCAATAACTGATTTTAGCTACTCAGTTATTGATTTCTTAATATTTTAAAGGAACTGAATTATATAGTAAATATATTTCTCGAATATGCCTTTCAACATATCTACTGTCTTAAGCACAGAAAAAGCAATACACACAGAACGTTCCCTTAGGCAGTAAATCAGATTCACGAAGCATGTCCGTTAGGTTGTGCCACTGTAGCAACACATTTAACAGTATTGCCGAGTCGCCTATTGTCCATCTATTACAGTGGAGTGAGCGCAGAGGGAATAGTTACATGCACCAACTGGCAACAACGCTGCAACAAATCAGCATATGAAGTACAAATGTTTCTCTTTTAAATCTGTACTAAAAACCCCAGTTAACAACTCCCCAATACCGGTGTGTCTTTTGTATGTATTCAGTTTTCTGTTCGGCGATGATAGCCTTATGTGCTTTTCGCCGAAAGCCATAATTAAAGGGGAAAAACAGTTTCTGTAGCCTCGTCGCTAAGCAAATTCCTTATCCTCTAAGCGTTCCATCTAGCCTAACCTCCAGATAACTTTTTAAAGGATTGTTAATTTTATATTTTTATATATAGGTGTGTGTGTGTGTGTGTGTGTGTGCGTGCGTGTTCGCAATTTTAGCTGTAATGTTTTAATTCAAATTTGGTACAAAAATCGATTTTTGTAATAGCCTGGACAAGGTCGTTAACCAGAAAAATCCGTTCAGCCGTTTCAATATGGCGGCAATTCCAAATCTTTAAAAAATTATTTAACTTGAAAAAACTTTTTTGTCTTACAATCTAAAAAAAAATTATTTCACCACCACAATTAGCGGTTAACTTAGCAAACTAAATAAATTATATATTTTATTTGTAGGCTGATGTGACTTGTATAAATAAACAGTCAGTTTACGCAGGTTTTAATACTGTTTATGATTTTGAATTTGGAAAATATTGTAAAATTTAAAAAAATACCGTTACATGATGTGATACTGTTAATTTTTTAAAATTCGATTCCATCACGTCGGCAATAGGCTGCGTGTTGTATTGTTTGAAATAGCCTTGAAGGAATCTTCACGTCATTTATCTAGCCGCGTGTCCTCTGTTACGCATAGGCTACATAAGTTAGCCTGTATTATGGTGCAATGGTTCGATGATTCATATTGCTAAGCAGTTTTTCAAGTTAGGTAATTTAGTTCTGTTTCAATAATGAAACCTGACTTACTGACAGATGTCAAAGCAAATGTAAACGCACACGTGAAAAAATGATCTTGAATGCAGGCCTAACTCAACTATATATTTGGCAATCACTGTATTTTCAAATAACACCATAAAACATTGATGAATCACACGCCTTTGTGTTTAAAGTATGCCTGGATATTTTGCAAATACATCGTCATTAACATAATAATATACTAATTTAAACATTAGACAAAGCTTCATTTTAAAACTGATCTGACAAATATTTCGTGTAAACTGGTTAATCTACTTAAATAAATTTTGTTCATACGATCAAAAATTGGCACGTTTTTGGCATTTCGAGGTCAAACAGAAATAAAACCAAAAATAAAACGGACATAGTGCTACCTCAATCGCGATTATATTGTCGGATTTAAAAGTTAAAAATTGTACATTTTTAGCAATTGGTAATAAATTCAAGACAGTGGTTATTTTAAACGTGATTAATAGACTACAAGTTATAAATGACACCAATGTTTTAAATGTGATTTGTTGGGAAATGAGTTTTCGCTAGTGAAAATCAGAACTGAGACCAAGCAAGTAGGCCTACACTAAATAAAACCTTTTAAGCAAATTGTAGACAGATTTTCCAAGTTAATTAAAAAATGTTTTAATGCTAATTATGTTTTAATTAAAGTATTTTTAAAATAAACCACTTATTTGTGGCTATTTATTTCTTTATCAGTTTTATGATGGCAGGCATCTAATTTTCGAAATTTTAAATCAAAACATTTTCTATATTATTTTTTATAATCGGACTTTCTCACTTCCGATTAATGTAAATTAGAAAATTTTAACAATATGTTAAAGTCTTCGTGAAAGTAATTTTAATTGTATTTCATTTCTTTTTTATCTATCGCTTCCAACAAGCTAGGTAATTAAATAGCTTTATACAACAATATTTTCATGTTACAAAGGTTTACCTGTTAAAACTACACAAAATTTAAACCTAGCTAGTCCTTTTTTTAATTAAACATAGTAATAAATTGTGGACTAATTTTCAGCCCCATACACTTATTAAAAAGAAGATTTTTTTTCGTATTACAGCAAAAATATTTAGGAAACCCCTGGAATTTTGTTCTAACGTTAGCGGACAATGGGCACAATATAATAGAGTTAAACAATGAACCAGATAACTATTTACTGTAGGCTATAATGTTTATCTGTACAGTAATAATTATTGATTCCTAAAACAATCACTCTACCCCTCAATGCTTCCAGCAGGGCTATGTATAAATACCCTGCAGAGTACGAGCCATTGCGAACATAACCTCAAAAACCTAAATTTCAAACTACAACAAATAGGTTAGATTCCTGAGAATCTAAACGTATAACAGTTATAGATAATCATTGTAGCATTGACATTGAATACGTATTAGATTAGAATAAGTACTTACATAGATTAAAATTTAAGCACTGAACACTACACTAACTCAAGCACCCACACAATCACACAAGCTTGGTAGATATAGCCAACTGGCGACTGGCCGCACTCCCGCCTATGAGTAAAATTTCAAGGATGGAGTTTTGTGCCCCCTCCATTTACTGCGCCTGCTTCTTACTTCCAGCTTTGATTCCATTGATTTACCTTATTTTATAGGTCAGTAGGCTCCAATAATGATAAACCGATTTCATTCTATTCATTGGGTTCATCTTCGCCGCTAACACTATTGTTTTCTTTTTGCAAATATTTACATAAAAACAATAACAAATTTTTATTTCCAGACTAAGCAAACATGGCAATTTTGAAATTTTATTGTTGAATAACAACTGCTAAACATACTAGTATGTACTGATATAACTTAAACAAAATGCAATTTATTATTAACGACAAAATATTTTTAAAATCACATGTTTTATTTATTTATGTCTGTTATGACAAGAGTTTAAACAAATTGTTTTAAATAATTGTTACATTTTTCTTTAAAAATAATAATAGATGTATGTCCTTACTTTATAAAGAACATAATAGTTATAAACATTGTACAAAGTTTCTCACATTTGATTAAATGATTTAAAATAATCACTAAAACACATGTGTTGCTTCCTCAGAAAATTCATTTTGGAAGTTGTTAAAGAAAAAGAAATAAAAAATCAATCTAATTTCTCAAAACAGTTTATCCAGCTTTAAGTACATATACTGTATCTCAAGTCAGTTTGGCAATATTTTGAAATTTATTTTAAAAAATAATTGGAAAAATAAATCCTTAAGGTTATCACAGTATATTTTTTTAATTTTTTTCATAAACTGTAAATATATTTTATTTCAATTTTTTTGCACTGACTTTATTTATGAATCTTGAAATAGAAACAAAATTTGAACAAACTCTCATTAACCACACTTTTTTTATAGTGCAGTGAAAAAGATAACTTTACAATTTAATACAAATGGTAATAGATAAGTGGCAGCAATAATATTAATCATGAGTTTTTACTAAATTAGCATTTCGATAGGCAAAGAATTTTTAAAAAAAAAACTATTCTTTGCTTTCAAAAATTGAAAACCCTATAATTTTAATAAGATTTTACTACTACAAAAATTGAACACATTATTATTTGAGCAATATATAAAAGCTTATACACATATTTAAATTATAAAGCATATGTTTTGTATTAAAAAATCGAAAACTGAATAATTTAAGTTATTATACAAAAATCAGTGTGTGTAATATTTTTCAACTACAATAATAAAACCTGTATGATTAAAAAATGTATTTATTTTAAAATAAATAATGTATATACATTATAGTTTCAATAATGTTTTGAACCTAAAACTGTATTACTTGACATTAAACTTGACTTCAATTAATAGATTATATTATTAATTTATTATCAATTTTGAAGTATCCTTACTTATAGATTACAGAAACTGAAGTGCTTTATTAAGTTAAAAAAAAATAGCTAAGGATTAAAGATAATAATTGTACACAAATATTTTTGTAAGATTTCAACAATTAATTGTTATTTTACACAGACTAAATTGCATTTTTAATAATTTCTTTGGCATTGTTTTTAAAACACAGCTGTTTTAAATTTAGTGATCTTGATTTTTAATATTTTCCCCATACATAAATAAAAAAATAACCTCAAAACTGGTTAAAGTTGAGTGTTGGTTAAATGAACTTTATAGTTATTTCACAAAACAGCTGATTTTAATTCTCCATTATGTTAACTCTTTAAGTTTAAATAGGCTACTATAGCTAGAAAATGAGGTGGTACTCCCATTAATACTAGTAAAATTGTTTGAAAAAAACATCAGCCAAAAAAGTTAATTATTTTGTAAATACTGAATTACCAAATTGATTTTTTCTGCAGTTTTAAATTTAAGTAGCTTAACTTTTAAATAGCTCCACACTAAATACAAGTTCCTGTCTTGAAAAATCATAAAACATTACTGTAAAAAGAAATTATGATTATAAATAAGTTTCTTACATGAAATGTTAATATTATTATTTGATTCATTATCATTTTACATAAAAGAAATACTTCACAAATTTGTTTTTTTCTCATGATGTGCTGCTCAAATTGTTATGTGCTGCTATCTAAACTAATTTCTGTGAACTATTTAATTTAACGTTAATAATTACAGTAATCTACAAATGCAATTCTTATACATACAAAAATATGTAAGTTGTATTATTACTGATTTTTCAATATTAGATGAAGCGTCTTCGAACTTAAAAACTGATTCAAAAAAAGTGTTAAATCTCTGTATACAATAAATTATATTTTTTAATACAAAAATATAAATTGTACTATTAGATTTTGCATTAGGCCTACATTTCTTAAGTAATTTGCAAGAAATGTATTTTCTGGAAATATAAATATTTCAAGTAAACATTATGATTCAGTTGTCAGATTGACTAAACATTTTCAAATTTTATGTTGATTTCTGATTTGGAATTAATTGTGTAAAGATTCAGAAGGAAAACAGAGTGTATTTAATATATGATCAGAATAAAATAAGTGTAACTGTTCTTAAAATAAGGCGATGTGATGATAGATTTCATATTGATATATAAATGGTTGCAATTGCTAAGAGGCACTGTACAATCTAAAACTATTAAACAATTAAAAAATGATACTGTCTCAAGTAAGTAATATTTACTATACTAAATTAGAAATGTATCTGTAGACAAACAATGTCTGAATGTCTTTCCCATTATGTTCTTGGTCAGTTATCTCATGGACATTAAATTAATTCATGTTCGTTTAATTTTGAATAGTTATGGTTGAATTTAATAGGAGAAACTAACAAAATGTATGTAATTTGAATGTGTTCTCAATTAATTTAAATAACAGCAGATTATTTTACATGTTACTTGAAATGAAAGAGTTCAATTTATAACACAGTAAAATGATTGTCAGGTCTAGAATACGTAGCCATGAACAAGAGAAGTTATACAGTTATAAGAAACTAAAATGTTTCAGACACCACTTGATGTGGTTAAGGTTTAAGTAACACATTTATTTGAACAATTTATAATAAAAGTTGTTTCAAAAACATTAAATAAGGGCGCTTATCGTCGGAATGATTCTTTAATACTGTTTAATCATGTAATGTTTAAAGTCATTAATCATGTTTTTATACTTATAATTAGAAATTTCGCAGAGCCAGTTATTCCATTCTTCTTTACTTGTCGGTCTGCTCTGAACTTGAAACTTACGCCGACGATTATACGTCCCTACTTTTCGTTTCCCGACCTACACCTTGGATACGTAAAACATGTCACATCATCTTCACCACACTTACAGATGAACTTGGTTCTATTTGTACTTTTGCAATCACGGAATTTGTGTCCTTTAGTTTTACACTTAAAACAAACTATATCTTTATTGCCGTTGCGATTATATTAACTACTGGAACCCATCGTGTCCACCATATTTGCACGAGTCACTTCTCTTCTCTGGAAACCTTGATACACTAGGTCCGGTTCTAATACGTCGTTGCGATGTGCAGGATGTGGTTTGAATTTTTGGGCTATTATTCTGCTATGTTCAAACCGTCGACCCAAAACAAGAAAATCTTTGACGGTGTTAACCCTGTGTAGACTTAAACATTCAGTGAAATAAGACGAAATGTTACGTCGAATTATTCTTGCTCAGTGGGCGGGTTTGAAAGTCGCGAAAACAAATTTTCCATTACCGCAAGATACATTCCTATCTTCTCGTTATGACCTTGAAATCTGGTACGAATTTCTTTCCAAAGGTCTTCTTCATAATCCGGAGGTTGAAATTCTTCTTTGAGAAGTCTCGTCAAATCAGACCAATTGTTACAAAGTTTTCGAATAGCTCGAAACAATATTAAGGCTGTGCCCTTCAATAAGTCAATTGCTGATTCAAACAAATCTGCGGCGTTCATATTTCTAGCGATGCACAGTTCATCCACTCGCTCTAGAAACGCATTGACACTAAGACTTCTACAATCACCCGAAAACGTAACACCCCATTGTGAAACAGGAATTTGAGTTTTTGTATTATTATTGTAGGAGAGACGGAATTTTTATCAATAATGAACTGGGTCGGAACATGTCACTGGTCGACTACTGCTGATGGATGACTGCGTGGAACCTTTGCTGGTTGCACTTTGTCTTCTATCATTTTAATTTCCTGTAAAATAGGTTTTAACAAATTGGATCTTGTCTCTAGGATCTTCTGATCGTCGGTACTTACTCGCTCGGCACGAAGTAAAACATGTGATAGCTTTGTATCAATTTTTAAAAATTTAGAATCCTGACGAGTTCCTTCGAAAGAGCCAATTATCTTATTTATTTCTGATAACTTCGCCTTACAAATTTCTAATTCTTCTGAGCTCTCGAACATGACGACTGGATACATAAATCTACCTTCTTTTTCTAACTTTATGCAAAGTATAACGCATTTGTTCAACTGTCGGAACATCATCGATACCTCTAAGTTTCAGTTCATATTCGAGTTCATCTCGAGCTAACCTGTCTATAATAAACGCAATTTCACTGATTTCCAAATACACTAAAAACCAATCACTCTACGACATAAACAAATGAGCAAAGAATACGAAAGATATCAATTCACAACAAAAATATAGGCTAACCTTCACAAAAACACCACCAATCATCCAAAATAAAATTAATCTGTACAAGAACAACATATAACTAGCGGACAGACAATTCATTAAATTCTTAATCTGTCATACAAACCTGAAAAAACAAATATTTATACCAATAAACCAAAACACAATTACACGACCAGTAAAAATGTAAATTATCAAAGTCTCCTTACCTCTCAGCAATCACTGAAAAGTTATACACAAAAGCTTTGCAGAAACAAACAAGGAATAAACAATATTTGTATTAACCATTATCTAATACTTAAGGATTGAATAACAGTGTACATTAGCAATAAAATCAAAGATAGGACAAAACAAACACATTGATTTCTTTTAACCCTTTTTTCAGGACAAACTTTGTTTTGCTGGCCCCACGTTTGAGCGCTAATTTCTTTATTACGTTCCTGTAATAAGAATTTGGCAAATCTTTGTTTGCTAGCTTGAGAGGAGAAGGGTGTGGGCCATAACTAATTTTGTATCTTATTTCAATGAACCATTTGTTGAGCGCCACGTTGTCTTTAATTTTAAGCTAATTTATACCCCACTGCTTAGGCCAAGACAACGAGAATGCCTGTGCTAGGTTACAATGCTCAGGGTGACCAAGGAAATCAAAGTTGTTGCTTTTCAAAAATTTATAATTGTCTTGTTTTTTTTTAATATGCCACATTAAAAGTTAAAAAAACAAGTACTGACAGGGAAAAAATAATTATTAATTAATTAATTAATAATTAATTATTTAAATTAATTACATCTGTTTTCATACAATATTGGTTGCACATTCGAAAACTTTGTAACAATTGGTCTGATTTGACGAGACTTCTCAAAGAAGAATTTCAACCTCCGGATTATGAAGAAGAACTTTGGAAAGAAATTCGTACCAGATTTCAAGGTCATAACGAGAAGATAGGAATGTATCTTGCGGTAATGGAAAATTTGTTTTCGCGACTTTCAAACCCGCCCACTGAGCAAGAATAATTCGACGTAACATTTCGTCTTATTTCACTGAATGTTTAAGTCTACACAGGGTTAACACCGTCAAAGATTTTCTTGTTTTGGGTCGACGGTTTGAACATAGCAGAATAATAGCCCAAAAATTCAAACCACATCCTGCACATCGCAACGACGTATTAGAACCGGACCTAGTGTATCAAGGTTTCCAGAGAAGAGA